>MNPL01030295.1:36884-56258 GCA_002081605.1 Tropilaelaps mercedesae | reverse complement strand
AGCCTAATGTTTTCTAGTTACTTTAGGTTACTTTGTATCAAAACAGAGGTAACAGACTTTGTATTTTAAGTTCTTTTCAAAAATTGTTTCGGCTGGGCAAAATTTTAATTAAATGTGGTTTCAGAGTGGGTTTGCCCTAGACTCCCGGTTCTTGCGTAGCTTATAATCTTGGCAGCCTAATGAATCTGCTTTTTCACAGCTTTTGAAGAAGTAAGGGCTTTTATATATTAAATTTCTCTATTATCAATTAATAATGACAAACTTAAAGCTCTACCAATATATTGTTTACCTAACGATTATCAGGAAAACAATGTATTAATTTTATCAAACATCAAAATTTCTCAAAAGTTACTCTAGCAGACACATTTAGTTTTTAAAAGACTATCTACTGCCTCAAAAATGCAAGAAAAATATTCTATAATACTTTCTGCCAGATTTCTCACTGTTCAGGTCCAGAATTTCGCCGACATTTTAAATGTAATCCAAAACCTTGCAAAAAATGTTACAAGGTGCTAAACATTTGAAAAGTCGATTGTGGCTGAACTCTTTTCTGTTTTGTTTGTGGTATTTCTGTTTTGTTTGAGAAGCTGACGTTTTTCAATTTTCTTTGGTATACTGTTATCGGTCGCCATTAATTTTAGCATAATATATGCTAATCTTTAGAACAAAATAGAAATAGGTATGTATAAAATATTTCACTTGCATTGATTTTAAAATAACTATTCATGACAGCCTCGAGTGTATATGGAAAGCTTTATCAATATCTATGTACTTGATGGATAAAAATGTGCTTTCTGGGCGTATTTAAACCTTTTTGCACTGCTTGAAAATTTAAGGGCTGTCATTCATTCTTTCATTCAAAAAAATCTAACATATGCATATTTAGTGAAGTCTTCTTTCACGCATATTCTTGGTGAGTCATATTTTTAAACGAACCCAAATGCAATACCTCATACAAGCTTGTTCTTGTATTTTTAAATGATTGACTTGAAAAATATAAAGATGAAAAATAATTCTAATCGACACTATCCACGCGTTTCACAAAACTGCAGGATGTCAGTAAAAGTAAAACACGAGTAATTTATTTCAACTACAGGCCATTTCGTGAATGTTTAACAATAAGCGTTCTTTATTGGACACCCCTTATATTTCGTTTTGTGCCTGGAGAGCTGGGTCAAGTCGTTAGAGTATTTTTTCAGACGGAAAATACTCGTGCGCACCCGGAATGTGCGGGAAGGTTTTTCCGTCGCAGAAAAAATTTTCTAATGATTATAGCTCAACTCTCTACAGGACACAAAATGTTAGAGTATTTACAAAAAAACCAGGTAATATAAATATGGGCACTCCTTAATTGTCTTAGTATTTGAAGATTCACCTAGAATATCAAATGAAACAATAGCAATATTTGCACACTCTTACGAAATTTGTTGTTTTCGAAGACTTTCAGATCATCGAGGTATTTTGTTGCCAGTGAATTGTCCTTATGAAGAGCAGCTGCATAGGCACTGAGAGCCAAAGCATGAGGACTCATATTCTTTTGGGCTTGCACGCAGAGAAGGGCTTTGTGAATGCGATGCTTGTCATCAATCGCACCTTGTAGAGCCACTAACATATACGCTGTGTACGAACCACGTGTGTCACTAGCAGACTCCAAACGCTGTGGAAGAAAAATATTACCTTATGTTGCGTATACGAAGTGCAATTGAGTAATCAGATAGTCATATTCATGGTTTTGAAGTAGCATGATTATTTTAGGAGAGAAAGTAAAAGGGAACAGAGGTACCCTGAGACCCCAGCTGTAGATGCTGCCGACTCGATTGAAGCATCCTGTGGTTATATTTTGAGAATCGATGAGATAGTTGAGAGTCGCAGATTGGCCGGCATCATCGACGAAGATGTAATTTTTTGCCTGCCGTAATCCTTGATAAACCATGGCGGTGAGGAATGATGATGGCTGTCCCCATTGTCCACCCCATACCGAATAGGAACCGTTTCGAGCGCGGTATTTTAGTTGATTCTGGTGGCCTGACTTCAAATTACGGAGAATTCTAGCCTCTGTTTTAGAATCAATCTGTTTGGTAGCTTGGAGATACTCATAAACCGCAATATTTGACATCAGCTTGGCCATATTTTGTTCTCCACAACCTGTCGGAAGGACAATCAGGTGGTCAAAATTCGAAGCCGCTTGACCCATCATGTCACCGCTGACCGAGAATAGTGAACGCGCCGAGTCATTGACAACATTTTCCGGTACCTCAAGCTTGAACTTAGTATATGAAATTTGGTTCCTGTTGCAGAGTATACGACTTTCCGAAGTCTCCGTAAAGAACCCTGTGCACAAGCCAACATGTAATATGAATAGATAATTAGGATCACAAATTTAACCACTAAAATACACATGTATCTATCAGAAATTATTACCTAGATATTCGCAACTGGTTGAACTTTATTTTTTTTTATCAATGTTTGTTGTAGCACATCAATATACTAATGCTTCAAAAGCCGTGGGGTAGTATGTAAAAAACAGAAGGAAACACAAAAGAAAAACAACATGCTAAATATTGAAAAATAACACTAAGGAAAAATGGTTATTGTGTACACCAAAAAGAGAAACCAAATTGCAAAGCATCTTGCCAGTTTACCAGCATTCAATGAAGACTTATACCTTCGGGTATAATTTTTAGTACACGAGTAATTTTATCCCGAGAGGGGACGCTTTGAGCCTCTTTTCCTTGGCATATGGTAGTATCCGCTGAGTCAGTCGACGTTACTGTAACGTTGAGATCACCAATTTGCGCCTCCTCTGTCACGCTGACACGAATTTCGTAGTGAAAAGGAGAGGAATCAGGGCAAATACAGGCTACCCTGGTTAACGGAGTTTTCTCGTCCACTTCCAAGCCAGGCAAAGGCTCTATTTTAATTGACACCTATAAGACATACATGGTTTACTTACAAGTTTACTCGCACTAAAATCTTTGTATGGTTTATATTTAGGTCCGAACAATTGTTCTACATTGTTATCCGGTTCATATTTGGTTAATTGCATCACTTACTGCTATATTTTTTAACTCTTTGCGATGCCTTAACATGGAAAGAATACAAAGAGAATATAGACTATTATACAACCTAGAATGGATTCTTTAGAATGGTTAAAGCTATTACATTTTTGTTGTATCAACAAGATATAATTAACACTTTTTTCAATATGGGAACATCCATACCCACCTTACATAGGCACGGTTGGGGTCAGAAATCTCTTATTGAATCCTGAATCTTTTGTCGAACTTTTTCTCTAATGTAATAGATATGTGCTTTTAGAAACAAACTAAACATATAATGACTACCACCTCGGGATGTGTACATATCGCTGCATAAGACCGTAATAAGTGATAGAAAAACCGATCACCTAACCCACCGGATTAGGTAGGAAACATTCCAGGATAGCTCCTTGCGTCATAAATTTGTGAACTGCTTTATACTCAGGTTTAGAGATCATGTAACTGCTAGACCTAGAACCTAACAAAGAGCTGCAGGGTGACCTGTATTTTATAGAAAAGCCTGTATTCTTTTTAAACCTCATAAGCTTGTCTGTAAGTTGCTTATGGTTGATTTTCTTACAATATTACTTTGTTATACAACCGACGTAGTCCAGTCCTTTTTATTATAACCTTGTTCATTGTGACTATTTCAAATGTTGATACTTTGGATCAACAAGTGCGTATCAGAATGTGCGGAAAGACTAATAAAATATATTTGTTGCAATTTTGTAAAGAAAATACATTTCTGTGGGGATATTTACATTTTTTTGATAATGTTTTGGGCACGAATGACAACTGACATAATTTTTTCCTTTCTGGCGTTTACCTTGATGGAGACGTAAATAAATAAAATTGTCGCATGCGATCTGCGGAAAATCACATAATTAACCATAGTATTTTGTATGGTGGATGTAAAGGTTATTTCCTTTGCGGCAAAAAAGCGTTCACCGTCCTGGTTTCATGACAAGGTATTTGCCTAGGCCATGGTAAGGGCATTTTTACACTACTAAAACTTACGCCATACTAATCTTTGTCGTTCAGGGCATATATCATTCAAACTGAACGAATTATGCAAGGTATCAATCTTCTTCTTTTAATCGGGATCTTCATTTAGTAAGAATACGAGCTGAAAGATAGCAAGCGCCAATTAAAGAGTCAGGTTCGCCACTTTAAAGTTCTTTGCTTCAAAATATATGAACTTGACCTGTAAAAAACATCGGAGTACCACCTCCTTCTGCTGTCGGCCGTGTTTTCGCTACCAGAAACAGTTTTTGTTTAAACTATTTTTTCTACGAGGTCGCTCCTTTTCACATTTATTCTAGAAGTTTAGTCATACCTATTGCCTGTAAGTGTGATAACAGAGGCCTACGACTGCCAAGCGCTGTATATTTTGATAGGTCTCAAAGGTGCATGCGATGGAGCATCCAAAAGAAGTTCCATCTTATAGCAATCTGGGATGGATCAAATCGTAGATATGTTTTCAGAGTTTCGTGTGCATGTCACGCTGCAATGTCGATGATTTTAAAGTTTTTTATGGGCTACGACAAAAATGCACTTTTCTTCTCCCTCTGCCGCGTAAACAACTGGTCGACGCAGGGAAATAGGAACAATTATTTATAATTTTGCTGGGTAAGGAAATTCATAATTAATTATGATTGGGCGTTGAGGGCAGCCTCGAATAAAATATACGTACAGGCATACAATGTGGTAGGTAGTTAAAGGCGCTGATTATGATTGGAAGCTTCTCTCCACGTTTTGCGGAATATGGTAAGTTGATCTCTGCGAAGAAAGCCTGATACGTTTTTATCTCCTTACTCTCTGCCACACCAAGGCCATCGGTTGGGTGTATACACATGGTATCGGCACTCCACGTAGTCACTTGATGTGGAGCGCTCAATTTCTTAGTTAACCTGCCCGTACCACTAAAAATATATACGAAAATGAAGAACACTTATATACAGACTATTTCAGCAGTATAAGTTTGCGACCAGATATATGCAAATATTTAGAAATAAAATAATGCAAGCGGCCAAATATGTACACTAATCATTTTAGGTATATTAATCTAAACTCCTTTGGCTATCGTAACTCACGGCGGCTATAAAGTAAAAAATTAATGTGTACTCACTTCATAGAATCCAGTTCAAACAGCCATAGTTCTGGGAAGTAGTTGCGGACTTCGATAACGCTTTGACTTGCTGTCGCGGCAGCTCCTCCAAAATCGTTGCCAATTCTCGAGGCACTTGGAGCAGCTGCAGTAGTAAATTGGATGTGAGCACCATCAGTGAAAATTGTTTCATCGAATATACTGTCACTTGGCGTTGCGAATCAAGCAAAGCGTGCATGGGTGCGAAGATGAGGTGTGACAACTAAAGCATACATTTTTTGAAACGATAACTGAAGTGTATTTCTCTCAAGCAACAATAGAAAGTTTAGTCTCCAAACAAGGCCAAAGATAAAGGTCTAGTACGCGTGTACGAACTTTATAAGAAGCTTGTGCCTTTACATATCTTCTTTATTTTCTGAAACTGTGTGTTTTAATATAATATGTAGCGGTGAATTGCATTAGCCCTTCATCATTTTCGTAGGACTGTCTGGCGAACCAACACATATGCGGTTTCAACAGATTCTTTGGCACTTCAGGTCAATACAAAATTTAAACGCGTAGTATTTTTCTGGCTGACTCAGCTAACCAACATGCAGAGTAAGCTAACGTGCTTAACGCAGTAGTAGGTCAAGCGACATGTGCATTGATAATTGTTTGGGTAGGCTAACCGCTTCGCCCCGTTTGTCTAAGAAAAGGTTCGTTAAACGTTCGTCCTGGAATGTTCTTCTGCACGTTGACTGTTAGCAAAAGTGGTATAAAATATTCATTCGCAATACATGTTGCGTTGCTAAACACTAAAATTGTGAAACGTTTAACATATAAACATGGAGAAAATAATTCCTTTCAATAAAGAAAACACTTAATTTGGTTCCCCTATGATACTCAAGCCTTACGGAACTTAGGAGGCAAATAATATGGAACATAAAATTTGTCAGTTTTGTTATGGCGCTTTCGTAATTCTAATTTGGTGAGGAAAGAAAAACCGTTGCAATTTATGCGCTAAATATATTTTTTATTGCTCAATATAATGTTATTTTCCACATGTTCACTTTTGTCATCTTTTGTGCAACTTACTCTTATATAATTTGACATAAATTGATAATTCTCACGCTCCTGTTAACTAAACGCTGATAGCACAACGCTAGTAGTAATAATAGTAATAGCGATACGCAAGCGGTACTGCGAATATTATATATTGCCTGAGAGTTTGCCTTGAAAGCCTTGTTGGCTATCGTAATAGTCCCGATATCCTCTGGGCGATTTTTGTATTAAGCATATTCTGCTGCCATAATAAAATTCCAATTGTATAAGCAGAAATTTAAAGGTTTTAAGCGATAATGAGCTTTATAAAAACTGCAAAGGAAGAGATGGTGTACATTGGCCGAAAGAAGGAATGCGTTCAAACACATGAGAGATATGTCCGTATGATCGACTTGGTGTAGTAGTACAATCGTAGCAAGTTGAGATTTGAACAATTTTAAAGCAGGATTCACCATAAACTATTACTCCAGCCAAAGACGTTAGATTTACTTCCAGGTAACGCGCGTCAATCCTTCAAGAAATGGAAACATCGCGTTTTGTTGGGATTACACGGAAGTAGCTCGCAGAAGCTAATGGAACGCGTTTTCTTTGAGAAAGCCCAAAGTGCCTTTGATCATTTTCTGCAGGCTCCAGGTTTTTCAACAAACGAATTATTGAAAGCACCATTTAATGTTAGTCGGGCTGGCTCAAAAAGTTTAGAAGGAGGGCTGATAAAAAATTGTTTAAAAAAGTACAAGCATAAGTACAGAGTGCAACATTTTGTAACTACTCGGGAAAGTTTTACCTCGGTTTTTAAGCCAAAACTAAGCGTACTAGCAAGATTCAATGGACGTTTACATATTTTCCCATAAGGATACGTCAATATATGAACAGCAGCCTTCTATCGATCAATAAATGTTGTGTACTAACAATCATAAGTTAAAGTTCTTTACATTGGAACAGAAAGTAAGCAAGTCGGATGCTAAACTCGAACATGCAACTAGATGAGATTAAATACAGCTATATTTTGCTAAAATACGTTTATTAATTAATTATAAAATTACGTATCAATTAAAGTTAGCTATCGTTGAGACGCTTACCCCTAACTGAAAAAAAACTTTAGGCCGTTTGTAGAAAATATACGTAGGTGCTTGATCATCAGCGCATATATTATGGTTAAAAATGTGAATATAACGACAGTATGTGAAAAGCACTCACCAAAGGCTTCCTGCTGCAGAGAAATAGGGGCTGCAGCTACCTTTAACGCTACCGCTACAACAGGTCGATGGGAAGTAAAAGAGACACATGCATAATACAACATGACAAAATATTATCATCACCATAATAACAACAACAGCGATTTCAACTACATTAGTTATTATACAGGTGTTTTATACTGAAAGCAAAAATGCTCTATACATTTTAGTCGACTTGGGTCGACAAACTTGTTTGATTAGCTGGCAAAGGCTCAGATTCTTTTAGTCAATAATTCTAGTTGACTATGAAAAAATTATTATTTTAATAAACGTCTAGCATGATTCTAGCACAGATTACTCATTCCAAGTGTTCTCAATAAAATGAAGGCAAGTGTCATAATGCTAATAATTCTGTGTGTCTAACGATCAATGTAGACAGAATTGACCCAAGCCCATTAAAATTATAGTTCTTTTATCTCGAAACATTTAAATATCATAAACACGGACATACCACAAACGAGCCTCCATTGTGAGAAACAGTTTATATTTTCACCTTTGGATATTTTAGAGGCTTTGTAGCAACGCATTATTGTCGTTCATCTTTTAGTATATCTAAATATATTTTCAAATTAAATTATTGAGTGGGTCTACTTGAATATACGTATATTTAAATCGACTTTATCATCAGCTCAAAATGTTATTGAAAGTGTTTGCTAAAATATGTGGTGGATTAAAGGTGCCTGCCGCTCCTAACATGTTTACCGTTCATATACACCTCCACTCGCTAGTAATCATCTGGGTCCAGTATCACGAAAAAATTGAAACATGCTTATCATATTACTAATCATATATTTCGTATTTCCGTTTTAAGATGATCAGCTTCTACTAACACAATTTAGCTATTATATGATATTATATATATTGTACACACAAGGAGTGTTGCTTAAGTAGCCAAATTTAACTTTAAATGCAAATTCACTCATAACGAATGCAACTGCTATAAGCCCTGGCATGGAAAACGGGCAGACTTCATCTTCAGTGAGTTAGTGGTGGATGATCCACCGAACTGGAAACTTCTCTTTAGGCGTCGAGTCCGCAAAAGTACTACGGAAAAATTAGTCATGTAGTAGTGTCAGGATCATTTATTGAAAACGACACGCCTTTACCGTTAAATGGGTACTACGAAGCGTATAATATTATGAGCCACTCCAACATACAAATGCATATGACGAACATCTTTACCATATACGCCACTACTACCACTACTACTATTATCATTAAGGCTTCCATAGGAAAGGCCGGATGTAAAAAACACTCTATTAGGAGGAAAGTCACAATTTAGTATAATAAAGAAAAATCAAAGCGTAGTGTAGAATAGGAATCTTCTTTTCGACTAGTCTCTCATGTAGCAGAATGTTTAGTAGCATTAACCAATCAGTATCAAAGTATTAATGTGACGGTCTTGATTTTATAATATATTTCTAAAAATAGACATAACAAATGTACCACAATGAGTTGGCAAAATGCAAGGCCTTAATTTAGTTTTATACTCAAGCATTAAATGCCTACAAGGATCGCGCGAAGAAGCCCGAAGCTGAAATCGATATTTAATCGATTTTTTGTGAACGCGAATTTATCCGTATGTGTGCGCCGAATCCAGCATCTTGGCTGTTTCCATAATTGTAATTTCTGTAATATTTGTAGCACACTTGAAAACTTCTATGTTTCTTTACATATAGTAAACTGTGGTATATGATGTATAAGAATGTGTAAGCAAAGGAAATCTGGGTTTAGTTGGGTTGTTATGGTTACGATTACAAGAATAAACAAGTCACTACCTAAACCATTCCTCCTCTAATAATTAAATTTCGACATTGCAGTGATGAAGTGCCATGCATCAGCTGTTGCCGCAGATTCCAAATTTTCATTTCCGGGGGCACGTCAGATACGGTCATCTAGTATTCAATGGTCAACATACGTTAAAATTCAGCACGGGCGTGCTTGTCATTCCCCCTAAATAATTCGTGTCGTCAGTAAGCACTCAGGGGGTTCGAAAATTATTTACAGAATAGCTGTCCCCAATTTTCTTATAGGAAACGTTGGTTTTAGAGACGAATAAAGCAAGCATTCCAAAGTAATTTAGGTTGTTAATGCAAATCGGTGAGTTTTAAGTATCGCATTATATCGTAAGATCACAAGTAGAGCAAAATACGGTAAAAATTTGTTTAAAGTTTATTTAAACAGATTGAAGCCTTCTCACAAAACAAAAATCTAGCTGTCTACCAAATTGAATATCACAGCGTTCGGTTTAGAGTACTTCCGTAGATAGTTCTTTTAGCTGAACTACAACGACACTGAACATTCACACACAGCGAAACACCGTGGGCGAAGTACCTCATTGATGTCTAAACTAGCTGAGTCAAAAGATGGTGTACCATAACCGTTGCCTGAGTAACATGTTCTTGCAACGTAATATTGTCCAACCTCTGTTTATAGAATTAAATAGTTATAGCTAGTCAAATTTTCCGCGATATACAACTAAATACATCATGAAAACATGAGTGTGCTGGCAATGTTATATCTACATTATAACTTTTTTTTTATTCTAAGCTTTTGCAAGACTCATATTTACCCTTAACTGGATTTCCTTTTATATTTTAGAGGACCTATATTAATACTCGATAAGTTTTATCTGTTTCCACGCCAATTATTATTTACAATGATTAATCAGAAAATCTGAAAATAAACTTTGCGGCATTGGGCTTCCCTAGTGCCATATTCATAAAATCTACACACGACCGTTAAATATAAATAATATAACGAAAAATACTAACTATATTATTATCTATGTATTTAATATGATAAAAACCTTGCAGCTTAATATTTACCCTTTCTGTGTCTCTTCTGGCAGATAGAGGGCCTCTTAAAGCTATCATGGTTAGTCACAGCCCCCTAAAAAAATACCTGAATGCGCCATGGGCCACGGATAAGCACCAAGCTAAATGATCGCAAAGTACAATCGATGATTAAGTTCAATCACAAGAAAGGGTATTAAACTAATTTCTACGTGTTTTTTACTCGCACCGCTAAATTATTACCAATTAATCGTAGATATAAGCAATAAAAATTAACTAATGAAATGAGGGAAGAAGTAGACGGAAGCATGGACAGACGACGGATGCAGGAGCAGCAAAAGTGATAAAAGAAGATTGAATTTATGCCGAACGGGGCTACGAGCAAACGGCAGCGGATGAACATCGTCAGAATATATATATCATTCCGCTGTGACGTACGGAAGAGTGGTGAATATATATATATATATATATATCAAACATGTCTTAGATGGATAGGGAGAATCAGAAAATAAGTCTTAATCTTCATTTTTAATATCAGGATGCTAAAGAGAGTGGGGCGGAATTTCTGTCCCACTGTTCGTCATTCCCAACAGTCACAGAAGTTGTTTGTGCAATGGCTCTATCGTGAAAGCATTCTTCATTTCCTTATTTCCATTCGAGATGTTTCATAGCACGCTAGAGAATGTGGCTTAATTGTAGGTTACAGTGGGTCCCCCAATCTTTCAAAAAGATATGTGCAATTTCCGCAAATCCTGAACGCATTTAGGAATCGAGTGCAGCCAACTGCATTGATGCAACGTTAAGTGTAAGACTTTCAGAAGCTGCGTAAATTTCAATTGCATATCCAAGAGGTGAACACTCACAAGGCTGGGGTGGAGAAGATGAAGACAGCCGTATATGACCACTTTAAAGTATGCTTAAAGGCCTCGCTGGTGAGTGTCTTACAAATCCTGGTTACCCCCCCCTATTTCGGGCGCCTATACGAAGACAGCGCATTAGTTCAGTTAATTGAACCTTACTTGGTTTTATGACAAAAATGTGCATTTGCATTGCACGCAGATACAAATGAGTATTGGTAACTTTTTTAGTAGGTTACTAAGGCATTCAAAGCACATATGTTTTCATTAACAAATAAATGAACAGTTAGACTAAAAATGAAGAGTGTGGATATTGCATTATAATTTGTCGCAGATGAGAATATGGATTTATAAAATATATTTTTTATTTACTAGCATTACTAAAATCATCTTTCAGTTATTAATGATTAAAGTTATTCTTGCTAATACTAGAGCTATATTAGCTACATTTCTTGCTGTCTTTCATCTTTAAATTTTTGCACTGGATTTGGGACTACGGGCTCACGCTTTAGCCATTTCTAGCACCGATGTTTTTTAACATTTACAGAACTTAGAAGGAACTGACCTTTTACGTATTTTTTGTTTCATCCTCGGCTATCAAGACAATAATTATGCTAACTTGTATTTTCGTCATGAAGGTGGTTTCGTCAATTTAGAACAATATCAATGTCGCACTTTTGTATTAAAAACGTTGTTCTGCATTTTTATAAGGACGTATAATTTTCTCCTATTAAACCTTACCTATTTGCAAACAAGCTTTCACAGCGTGCTGTTTTTAGTACTCTCATTCATACGTCCTTTGACATTTATATTCAATATAATGTTTTGTTAAAGCTGAAAAAAAAACTAAAGTTCTTTGCTGGTACATTAAAATTATTGATATCAACAATTTCTTTCTGTAGCAATGAAGGCGCTAAACGTATATAATGATCTATCAATATTAAATGAAACGAATTATCATAAAGATTAAACGTTCGTTGCCACCCAAATACGTATAATCGTTATTCGAGGGATCGAACTTAATGTTTTTATTTTCAAGTTAATTATTTTTTGCCGTCGTTAACAATTAATGTCTTAAAGTATATTGCCACGAGACTTCCATTGCTATAATAATTAGATCGGATATCATTTTCCAAACAATAAAGATTTCTAGAATTTTCAATTAGAATTGATAAACTTCATCGGGCGGTTGCAAATTACATCGGACATGTCGAATTTCATTGGGTAGTGCCAAAGTACACCAAAAATATCAAATTACATCGGAGATATCAAATAACATCGGGCAATGTCTAATTTCAAAGGAGATCTCAAATTTCATCGACTGGTGTCATGTTTACGTCTAAAATGTCAAATTACATCGTAGACGTCAAATAACATCCTTACCGGACACAAGCGTCCGCTGTATAAATAAAATTTAATTTTAAGTAATAATATCAAGTAATATATCTCCTAGAAGTTGACAAATGATGATTGCTATCAGCAGACGAGTACAGTGGAACGCAAACCTTTAATTTAGATCTTTCTCAAAAATTCAATCGATGATACGCAAAAGCCAAGAAATGAAGTAGGGAATCACCATAATATAGTAAAATATCACTAAAGTTTACTTTTGAGTTGATTTGTGTTCGGCGTGTAGCTCTCAAAAATGTTTTTGGATTAGTTTGCCCTTTTTCAATCATTTTCTCGGATTCATTTTTTGGTTTAAATTAGAAATGTCGTTACCAAATTTATCATATTACCGAAATAACTCAGCAAGCACATTTACTATCCGAAATTTATTAATCTGTCTGTGAGACAATTAGGTAGGAAGAAACAACTCAAACAAACCAATGCACATATACTGCAGCTTTACAATACTATTGAATAATTTTATATACCAGATGGTGTAGGTGGAAGGAATTCTGACGAAATCGCAAATGCATGTCAGGGAACGAAAGCTGACGCCCACGGGAAACGCAGAAGATTTGAAACGCATTGCAACGAAGGGAATGAAGCCATTTCTCTCTATAATAGCTATTAGCAACGCAGTGAAGCACACAATTACAGTATTTATTGAGAGTAAGTATAAATGACGAAATAGATTCAGTAGTTAAATACAGTAAGCCGTATTTACTCGGAATACCCTTATCAAAATTTGGCACACCATCCTACTATATTTGGCTCTGATCTTTAAATAAAGAAACGATATGACCATTTGTCTGACAATAGCAATTTCTGTGATCTTCGTTGGGCAATTAATCATGAAACAAAAAGAAGTGGGCAATAAACAAAGTACTAAACTTTACGTCTTAGCTTAAAAAAGAACCCGATACACTTTAAGGATCAGATATATTTTAAAAAGGGATGAAATTATAGGTGGTATGTATACCGCTAAAACAGTGCATTGGCCCAAAGATGGATTTTCGACCATACGGTAGGTTCAGCGATGTAACATATGGACAATTTGCTTTTATCACATCTATGGCTCTGTTTTAAATCTGACTGTTTAAACGCTGCTATCCCCAGTTCAACGTTCGACCTAATGTCGCGTGGTCTGAATTAGTCTCGATGAAATCTTCAGGTATGAATTATAGTGAATTTACCAGTGAACTACATTGGTAAATTTTCTTAATTTATTTTGAAGGTATTTATGTTCTTTAACTCGGTCAAATTTCTATCATTTTTATCAAGGCTGTACGTATTCTTGTATGTATGATTAATTCAGCAAAAGTGTTTCCCACCGTAGTAAATGTTGAGCGGTGAGCGAGGCGCATGACCTTATCATAATGGCAATTCACTTTGAAGTTTTACTTACCGATTTTCTATAGACAAACCTTTTAGCAAAAGCGTTACATTGAAAATGAAACAATGGAGTTCGGATGAGTACTGTTCCTATATATTGAAAAATTTTAAAGAAATTTGAATTGGCTTGTCTCTAATTATCACGGAATATTACGTAATGATAGAGGATGTGAAGAATCCAAATCCCGATAGGTTTCCTGAAGCTAATATTTGATGGGCCATCAATGGTGCATCAAACGCATGGTGGTTTACCGAACATTGTGAATATATTGTCTACAGGGGGTAATGGATAACAGCCGAACAATATAGCCTTGTTGTCGGTAACATACTTTCCCAGTCCCTGAAAACGCTGAAAAAGGAAATTTTTTCGTACCTGCCGATAATCTCTTTGTAGTGAGTTGTGGCTCATTGACCACCAATCATCAGCACTATAAAATCACTCTTGGATACGCCAGGGCTCACTAACAGACCTAGCACTACAGAGCCTAGCCTACGATGAGGCGAGTTTTTCTTCCCGCACAGCATATACAATGTGGACCACGCAGCCCTAGCGCTGGTAATAAAGGGTGACCAAAGAATGAAATAACCAAAGAAATACAAAACTACATATTGCAAGGGCCGAGAAAAAAGGTATAAATTTCATTCTTAGACAACCGTATAGCAACTAAAAGAAACAAAATATCTCGGAGTCGACCTAGACCACGATAGGCAAGCTGGTTAGCGGACACAGCCAAAGCGCAAACCGGCTCGCTTATCTATAACCTGAAAGCGCGTCACGACAAACCCCGAGGGGAATTGTCGTACGATGACACTGAGGCTCGAAATGTGACTCGTTCCAAACATATGTGGCAAAATTGTGGCTACTGACGTATTGTATGCATAATAACGCTGAAATGCGCAAAAACGCCTACGTACCCTACGGGTGACAAAAAGGAAGCTAGACCATTTACAAATCTTAATTTTCGAATCCAAATAACTAACGCTCTTTCCAAATTAGTCAAATCTAAGGAGAATGAGACACAAGATCAGATCGAAAAACCTAATAAGTAAGTTTTACCGGATCAACAATTCTTTGCTTTATAAGAAAAAACTATTTGCACTCGTATACTGAAATATATTTGTTATGGTTCATGTCACTCTGCTGGGCAAAGCTATTTATTGTTCCACTCCAAGTAGTACCCGCGAAAAATCGCGGGCCGCAAATCTAAGCTTCTGCGGTCTGACTGTTGACAGTTTTTGAAAGTTGAACTCCTACATCACGCCAGATAATGCCTTGATTCAACACATTCTAACAAGCTCTATTCGAGCACATAACTCAAAGAAAGAAAGGTATTAACAATCATTCGACTTCAAGCATCATTGAGGCTTAAAGCAGTCGATTGAATCGAATACTGCAACACCAAATCAGTCGCAATAGGCTTTTTATATGGTCACATCGCTCTTTGTGCCATTCAAACTACTATGATACTATTTGCATTGCTTTACAATGAGTATTACAGCACTTCATTATGAAATAATTTATGTTAAATACAGCGTACCTTGAAAAAGAAGTTATAATATGATAAGACAGATAGTACAAATTATATCGATTCGACATTATATACATATCCCATCAAAGCATTGATTGATTCGTCCTGGATCGCCATCCATCCAGAGTCCTTTAAAACCTAAGTTGATACTTAGCCATAATGGAGCCAGGTGTTTCTAATATGACAAACATGGTTGTTAAAAAAAGAGACCCGAATTCGTCAAAGGAAATGTTGGTTACAGTCCACAACCCCTTTTTTCTAACTTTTGTGCTCGTTCCTGGTTCTTTAAATGCCTTGGTGATATGCGAGTGACAATGATATGATCACTTCGACACGACTGGTTAGCCTGGATTAATTTAAATCGGTTTTCCTTGAAATGTATTTTTAGCTAGACATCATACTATACACAACAAGGTAAAGCAAGGGTGGTTGATCGGATAATACCATCATGGCTCTAATACAACGAAGTAAATTTATGGCTTATTCAAAGGTTTATGAACACCATTTTTTATTGTACGGAGAAAGCTCTTGGTTTTATAAATTATGCATTTTTGCTGCACATTGGCTATTTTCGGCACACAAAGGTAGGCTACGGGACTATATTTCATAGCATTAAGGTATCGGAAATCGACTTCGTAGTGTATAAGGTACAATCTCATCGTTTGATAAGCCGGCTTTTACTTCTACCTATGCGAGTAATCTTATACAACATTGAATTCAATTAGAATACATTTTGCACGAGAACCGATTTTAAGAATGAAATCTAGGATTGGGTATGAAACTGTCGCCTTATCTTATGATTACGATGGTGATATTATGGTGACTTCCACAGAAACTTTCCACAGAAAGTGTGAATAGTTTGTATATATTAATATAATTCAACGAATAGTAATAATAATAATAACCAGTGTGCTCCACAAATGCCAGTTTTCCGTTTGCATATAAATGAAATTAATTGTGTAGGTTACTTACGTTCAGGTGCGGCGAGCGGACCTCCGTGTCGAGTAGAACGGCACGGTCTGACCTTCAATTTGATATTATAGTTGATGACGGTCCATCCAGGATTCTGTTCGATATTTGTTGAAATGACAGTGTAAAGTATTAGCGATCTACGTTGCAATTTGTTAAGTAATTATAAATCGAGGCTATGGCGTTTACTAGGGCTGGTCCCTTTTCAGTTGCAAAATTCCGTGTTCCATGACAGCATTGCACAACCTTAGACACCACACGACATTACTTATATATATGTATATATACCCAGTACTAGCGACTAGTCTAACTCAGACACAACAAGAACGTCAATAACCAACTAATATTTTAATATTTTTAGGGTTAACCATCAGCCTACATTTAATGCCCACGATACGGTTCTTTGCATTATTTCGCAAGTTGAACCCCATAAATGTGAGTGTACAACGGCGGGGAGTTCGGGGATCGAGCTTGATGGTTTTGTGCATTCGCGTGCACCCTGCGACCAGAGGAGACATGTAGGTGTACGGGTCAATCAATAACCAATTAGCAACTATCGACGTATCTTCCACAACAAATCCTAAATCGTAGGCATACAAAATTACACATAGAGACCACTAAACTGTCATTCTCACCACACTCCGAAACGTGGGCTTTGAAAGAAGCATGGAAAAATCAACCCCAAGGTGTCCTGTGTTAAGCTTAACACGGGCTTCTACGAAAATTCCAAGTCACAAAACGAATATTCAACATCTTAAACGGAGAAGAATTCTGTTGCGGACAAAGGCGGTGAAAAACTGGTGACACGCAGGCACTCAGCTTTTTGTGTCGAGCTCGGTCGCTTGGTGCATTCGTATGCGCCTTGCCACCGAAGGAGGCACGTAGGTGCACGGATTCGATCGCCGCCTGTGCACATATACGTTTAAATGGGGTCCGTATTACGAAGTAATCTAAAAACTGCTACCGTAGACGTTAAATGTTGGCTAATGGTCAGCCCTAAAAAAAGGCACTCAGTTTTAATATTGTAATAAATAAATAAATGATATCGAGAAGGCTAAATAAAAAAAAAAATATGTTGATTTACCGATTGCAAAGTGTTAAAAGGATGCAGCTTTATAATAAAACTTGTCGGAGAGCCGAAAACAGATGGTTGAAGAAGTTTATATGACATACCGTATTACACAAAAAATAACGTTCAGTTGTCTTACCAGTATGACGCTCTCGACGTCCACATAATCACTCTGGCCGCCACTCGAGTAACAGTGGCCATAGTTGTCTGCCTGCGGATACTCCCATTGGCCAATTTCGCGATTAGGTAGTTGATTACGGTACCTATGGAAATACGTTTATCTCTGGAATATATATAACATCATGTTCCTACCATTTCAGTCCATATACTGGTTTAACACACAACAAACTTGTGTCATGTATAGTACAATAATAATTGAAATTACCTGAGTACAATAAGCACAAGACTTGGCTAAAAAATACTGTTGCGATAAACGAGACATCAGCAGGTCTCTACCGCACATCCAAAAAAGTGAAGTTTTTATATACGTGCTATTTCGACGTTTTAAAGAGACTTGTGGATAAACGGCGTGGCAATAGAAAGCATCCACCACTGCTAATGAAACACAATGCAAGACCGCATCAACACCCCACATTAGCGCACTGAAGATATCGTTCATATGACGTCAACATTCTTATTCCACAAATTTAACTCTTTGCTTTCTCGTTGATTTCGCGCATCCAAAAAGGGCAACTGGCGAAATCGTTCAATTAAATTCAGCTGTATACACTCCTTTTATTTTCAACTAAGAATTGCCACAAAATGGTAGCACACCATTATTCTGCTATATTTATTTTACAAATCAGAATTGAATGCAAATAAAGAAGGCAAAACCAAACATATGCGTCTACAGGTATGACTCCACTTTGTCAAGCAATAGGTACAGTTCGGAATGACCAGACTTCTGCGATATTTCACCTAGAAAAAACGAATTTAAATCTAGAATAAAGGCACAAAAAGAGTAAAAGTCCGACATAAGAGCCCTCTGGTGCTCCGGATAAACACGGTTGAACTGAGAACTGTTGACTTTCATATAAGATATAGTACTAATGAGACGATTTCGAAATCTATATGATGCGCTTGCGATCTACCTTGAGTAACGTAAGCCTGTAAAAGAGCATACTGTACTTGTTATATTTGAAGGCTATAGGAAAATCAAAGTTCACTTAAAGTTAAATGTATTACTTCGAAATGTAGCAGGTTATAGATCGTCCCGATCTCAGTGATTTTCCTTGGATGACACCATGTTCTATGCCGAGTAAGATTTCGTTAGTCACGTATGAGTAACTTTCCCTTTCTAATTCTTTAATATATTTTCGCGTATACTCTGATTTAAGCTTAGGTTGCACATGTGTTTAGCAAGCTGAACTACCCTGATTGGCACAATCAGATATTTATGAGTACAAAGAGAACACCTTATGGATCACTAGAGATAAAGGCAGAATGAATATACAAAAAAAATGAGGATACTTAATATATAAAACTCAGTGAAGAAATTAATGAATCGAGGCATTAAAAAACTAAAACAGCAGTCACCTCAAAACACAAAGATTAGCTTGCGTGCAAATTAGCTTAAGTAAGACCAAAGAAAATTTATAAAGGTAGAGCAGATCCACACCGTTTGGTACCTAATTGAAGGTTTTGTATAAATAGATCTAGCTATTAAATGCTTGGATGCCTATTAATTTTGTAGAAGTATCTTCACACTTCGTTTGAAGGCCGACAAGAACTGGTCCCATGTAAGGTCTACCGTAGGGCAGTTGTTATTGGTGTGAGACGCGAACTTCAAAGTGAAGTGTTCAGAGTGAAGACAGCGAGGACTGTGCGCTTTTAAAGTAATGTTCACAGGTACCCTCGTCTCACGAGCACTTTCAAAGAGCTCGTTATATAGGGTACGTAAGCCAATTTCATCAATATCTTTGAAAACTACAATATGAAAATCTTAACCATAAT
>MNPL01030295.1:18821-36289 GCA_002081605.1 Tropilaelaps mercedesae | reverse complement strand
AAAAAAGGCCTTTCTGAGATGGTGATGTCATGTCATTCGTGGGACAGAGGAATTCAAAAAAGTCAATATTTGGTTGAGCGACTCTCAGCGGCTGTAAAACCTAGTTTAATTTAAAGACCTAGTAAGCTTTCGAAACCGTACAACTTTTCAGTCTCGAGATAAACTGTACTCTTTTGGAGCCAGTCGAATTTGCGGTCTTAATGTGTTCTTGTAGGGCCTCGTGAAACAACTCCAACTTGCTGTTGGCTGCTTTCCTCATATATATTTTTCCACGTTTTTGTATTAACGCGGGCCAATGGACTTGCGTTCGAATGAAAGGTTGAGGACGCGGTTGTATGGCAATAATGTTCAATGTGTATCATGTATCAAGATGGGCACTCACAATGAGATCACACATGTCGCATGTGTTAACCGATATCGGTGTAAATGTGGTCAAATATTCCAGGCAGCGTCAGTCTAGTTGGATACAATTTGTGAAGCCAAACGGTTCCAACACAAGGCCTAAGAAGTGTATACCTACCTGCATTACTAGTGTAATGAATTTTGACATCGCCTAGGAGTATCTGACGGCTGCGCAGGTAGGCTCTTTTCGAAGGTGATGAGGAATTTTATTTAATGCTGGTGGCACCAACGGTTCTAAACGAAAATCTAGCTCGATTTTAACCGAGTCTGCAGATGTAAAAGGGCGACTTAAAATGTTCAGGATCTTCAGGGCAAACTTCTTTGAAAAATCTGTCGCAGCATAAAGATGCTGTAGTGAGTCACTTCATCGGTCTGCAATTACGTCACATTAAGGACAATAATGCCCTGCTCTAATGATAGAATCGAAATAATGTTTTCGAATTTTGTTTTCGAATTCGAGCGATTTTGTACTTCTTACACTATTTTATATTACTTTACATTTTTTAACGCTAGAAAAGCACGCCCGTGGTGGTTGGTGGAATGTCTCTGTGTGTCGCTTATTCTCTATCTGCCACCAAGCCTGCGAATTTGTTTTGCATTATATGAAGCAATACGTAAACCCCAATGCTTCCATCTTGCCAGTGTTACACAACGAACTTAGCACGGAAAAAATAGTCATCTATTATTATTGGTTTAAGCATTTAACATAGAATTTGCTACTGCTATGCCATTATGACATATTACTATGTTTAGTTTCTGAAATTGATTCACAAGCGAACCACGTACTGCATTTTACCTGAGAAATGGATTAGTTGTAGCTCCGTTAAGCAACTTGACGCTCTGGTCGACAATTTCATAACCGCACCGAGATTTAGGTGAGGCCGAAAGCATTAAATCTACGAAAGCCCCAGGTTGAACAACTGCTTCCGAAAAGCTGAGTTCGACTTTGTTGGCTGAGCAAACTTCTCGTTTTACTTTAATGCTATCCGCGATAACCTCAGTACCATTGTGCACGTAATAGAGAAGTACAGTCAACTGCGGAAGTTGGGTCGATCCGGGGTTTACCTGGGCACAATTTAAGTAGAGCAATAAAGTTTACAAATAGGAGTAGTCAGAGAGCTCAGAGAACACAAATATTCATAGGTAAAGCTGTACTTGCTTCAGTGAATATTTAATCGACACATTGTAGAAGTATCAGAGTTAAAAGAGATTAGGAGTCCGTAAGCTGCACAAATAAAAACAGTTACAACTTAGTATGATTGTAGAAAGCAAAGGAACTCACAGTTGTTTGACGATATACTATATGGACCTTGAGTACTTTCAATACAAAAGGCACCACGTACCCTTTCCGGAAATACATTATTCGAAGTATAGAAGAAACGAAAGCAAATAATTGTTCTGAAGAGTAGGTGGTATGAGATTAATTTTATAGGAAGGGTCTTCTGCGTGACATAACTAAATGGGTAACACCCACCATATAGCACCGTCACGCTTTGGCACTTTCTCTGCAAGATTCGTGTCGATAACTAGCAATCGGAACAGACTTTTGAAGTAGCTGTTATAATCCGTGTGGATCAGGTGGCTCTTAGGGAATAATTCAACTTACTTCAAGATGGACATTTCTAAATAACACAGATTTATTATGTTTAAAATTAAAAATAATATAATGCTATAGATATAATAAACCTTGTGGGATGACAAAGATAGTCAACCATAATAAGCTGTTTTTAGTGGGTAAGCAAGGTGCAATATGTAGTTCATTAATAGCCATTATTCCATAGGTCATGGATTCATTATGATAATAGTCATAATAATGAGGTCTAATAAGTAGGTTTTCTTTTCTTTCTTTAGTAAGCACTATGGTTAGCTGTTTGTAAACTGAAATACCGATTTGAGTGAAATATGAGTGCATAGTCAAAAGTTGTCTACCTGAAAGTCTATGCGTGTAATTTTTTTGTCCCTAGCCTTTGCCATGTCGCTCCAGATGTTCGGATGATCTTCAACAAGTAATTCGATTTCGTTTCGCTTTGTAGTCAATTCTTGGGGATTTTGCACGGTCAGAGTTTCCGAAAGAATGTTGCGAGATCGCGCCAATACCAAGTACTTGAATTGTATATCTTTATCTCCATCCTGCATGTAATGAAGAAAAACAATATATTACAGAGAGCAATATTTAATAATTTTTGGATATATCAGGCAAAATTTTACAAATGACCGCTATGATATTTTTTGCAAATGGTCGTAGAATACTAGGATACACTAAACATGTTCTTCAAATTATGCAAACCAAAGTTCGAACCATATGCAAAGGTATGGAGGTGAATCACTGAAAATAGTCTCAACACTAACACAAAATTTCTTATCACTTAGACGAATGCGCTTTTACGTATTGTATAGTTATCAGCTTGTATGGCTATCAAAATTAGCTCCTCAGCAAACTGAGGAGCTAGTTTTGATAACAATATAGACTGGTTTACTCGTTCGAACTCCTTGGAAAAGTAGAAATATCCACAGAAAAAGTTATTGCATATGCTTTTATCGGACTCAGTCTTATATCATCTTGAATGGTTGAGTGGTCATTAATTTGCTTTGCTGTGGATCTGTGCGTATTATTTTGTGCTAATTTTCATCAAAGGGCGTCTTAGCCTTCAGAAAATCAAAACAAAAAACATCATCTCAACTGGTTGAGGGGACATGAATTTACCTTTGGTGAATCCATGCTGACTCACAGCCCTATTTTTTTTATCTAGAAGATCAACTACACTATCAAGGATGTTTTTTCTGATTATACTAAAAAATTAGGAGCGAAAAAATTCCGAAAAAATTAGGAGCAGTACTTTCTTCGTACGAAGGCAGAAAGGTAGACTAAGTGAAGCGAGAGTAATTTACAGTTGGGGGATCGACAGTAAGGCTACATTTTTATTTGGTACTTGACCAATTATCTGAATATATTATTATGTGAAGTAAAGGCAATCCTATGAAGTTGAGTACGTCTACTCACAAAAGATTAGGCTGTTAAAGAATATATACAAAGGCAAAAAATGCATAAAAAATGTCCGTTTTCTCTTTATCGTCATCGGCGATTTCGCTGTTTACTTTTATATTGCCTACGTCATCTTTGCCACGTTTCTTCTTATTTGCATAGGAAAAGTCTTTAGAATTACAAAATAATTTTGCCGAAGCTTCGAGTATCCTAAGCCGTCCAGTTTTTTCCCCTATTTTAAACTACAAATTCAAATTAGAATCCCGTTCAGTTATACGATTTGTAAAGGCAATGTCTTTTCTGAGTCCTAAGTGTCTGGTGTGCTCTTCTTGTTTTAGAACAAGTGTTTCAATGCAAAAACCAACACAGCCCATATCGTAATTATACGTTTCGTAGCGCTTTGACATTCTCAGAACATCCAGCCAAGAGGCAAACGGCAAGTTTGGTCAATTAGATGATTGTTTCTTTCGTATAAAATGGACCCTATTATTGGATTGTTTTAATATGCATTTAACTAACAAAAGGTATCAAAAAATGTGCATCAATTACATACCACAATGGACTATTACAAAGTATCCTATTACGACATGTGATGATTATGATGTTATAATGCGGACTACAAAAAGATATAAATAAATAATCAAGGTCTTCATTTAGCTTTTCTTTAAGAACACAAATGGAGTAATCAAGTGTGACATGATCAGTGGAAAAATAAACGCACGCACCCTCGCTATCGAATGCGAATTGGTCAGCATTTGCGCGGGCACGGTTTAGCCATATCAGGCGCGACTTGAGACAACGATTTCTGAGAGCCTCGTTTCAGAAATTAAATTTAGATCAGTACTTATTTAACAAAACAGACGTATTAAGTAAATAATATATAATTTTTAAAATGTGGGCGTTAAGGTTTATCTCACATTCTAACCAATCAAGTATGATACGTATTAAGGAAAAGAAGGAAGTTGGACAAACCTGGAAAGTGTAGTATGCTGACAGATTTACAGGGGCATTGCAGGCCAGCTTTGTGTCGGGAATAGGCTCAAATTGCAGGTAGCGTTCTGTTATTGAGAAAAATGCTCTATAAAAAACGGACGAACGTGGTTGTTGAATTTGGACGTTGTACTGGTTATCCGGATATTTTTTTGTCGGATACTTGAGTGCCACAGCCTAAAAAGTGCATAGCGTTTAGTCATTTAGATAGTTTGGTTATCATCACTGATTAATTTAATAAGCCATAATTAACCTGTAGCCCACATACTGTAAACCCGACAAGCGTCAGGATCGCGTCCGCCTTGTCCACGTAGTCATAATTATTTTAGCTTTTTCCCAACGATTAATAGTTCCTTGAAGGCCGCCCTTCAAATCCAGTTTTCCTTGTCATCACATGTATGGTGCAGGAGCACCCGAGTAGTCATAGCCGTAGGCCTGACATCATTGAGGGCTGGGCATTGAAAAAACATATGATAGCCCGTTTCGATGGCGCGCCATATTTGCCTTTCATTGTGAGTTAAAACCAGTGTACATATTTGTTGAAATTTCCGTGACTAATCAACACAAGAGTACTTAAATAGGTAATGGATCCTTTTCTGTCCAAACATGTTTTGATATATAAGATAGCTTCTTGTACACAGTCCCACGCCTTCTACCACCTGCGGAGTTTCTTCTCGCTCCGCAATCTTGCTTTAAGACCGGTCTTTTCAGAGTCTTGACTCCTTCAGTTCCCTTTTCTGCCTCTTTAGGTGCCGCGGATGGGGGCCGCCAAGACGAATGTCACCAACGTGCTGGTTGTTCTATAGCTCTAGGCAGCGTGTAAAGCCACTAGTTTTTGCGTGTTTCGAAACATGTTACGGGTATACTTTCGTCTTTTACCAGTATATCAGTTTAAATCTGCACGAGTGCTTCAAAAAGTGTGATCGAGTTGGAGACCGCCATGAGCGGACGCCGTTTTCTTTCTCCTGAGTCTTTGATATTCCGGAGGGTTCTGCTAATCTGTACAACCGCTAGCCGCGCCTTGACTGTTACGAATCCTAAATGGGGCAATCCTGTTAGAAATGTATATAGGTGAATTCTTAGGCACCTTGCAGTACGAACCAGTTTTATCGACTTGGCGTTTAACCCAATTTCGATTGTCCTAAAGCTTTGCCTAGCTGGATACGCTCTTCCGCAGTCACAACTTCGATCGGTGCGGAGTGCAAAAAGTATCCTGCGGAATATTCTCTACATAGGCTGTGCAGTCTGAGAGGAAGGGTGCTCTACGAGTCACCTCGCCTAACCCAAAATCTTATATCATTTTGTGGCGTCACAAAAACTTTCTCCTTACGATCTTGTAAGGAGTTTCCCATCGGACCATTTTCGACACCCTTTAATAGCCGCCTGCAGCAGCATCGCTTGTTGGTGGTGATCTTGTTATGCAAGAAAAAGTCCCTGCTGTGTGCCGCCAGGAGGTGAAATGTGGACTCCGGGTTAGCGCTGTGGGTCCATTTTCAGCTTGCGTCGGGTTCTGCCGCATTAATACCCCGCCTGCTGGCTATGCTGTATCCATCAATACTTAGAGGCGACCGGTAGTGTTCTCGCTAAATGGGTCCGAGAGCCGTACGGGCTCATGAAGAGACATGAAGAGAGAAAAACTACAGTTTTCCGGGCAAGCCGGGCGTCCTCGGTAACCAATGAGGCGCTGCACTTGCTCAGTGAAGATGTCAGCGCTGGGAAATATGGCACCTGCCACTCCGGCTATCCCGCCCTCGGTCCAACACTCTGGACTAGGTATTCGACACAGTGGTGATCTAATAAATTTCTCTCGGCCTCGAGAACTTGAATTACAATTTTGGACTCATGTTCCGTCCTGTAGCGGGTAAGATTCAGGTAAAACTCTTGATTATGTCTATAGACCATAGACGTGGTACCTTGGTCTCGGATGACTAAGTCGTGCAGAGTCATCCGCTCAAGTGTGCGTCGACCCCTCGCGTTGGTAGCGCTAGACTTCGGAAGCAGCATTAAAATTGCCTTAGATGAAGCCAGAACAGGGCCAAAAGTCCTTTGCGGTGTCGGCGAGTTGATCAAATTTCTTTATTTAGTTCTTATACAGTGCTATTGGGACTTTGTACAAGGAACGAAAATGATTGTCAATAAGTATCAATAATTGTAGGAGTATTTAGGTATTTTCAAATTTACGTTTGTGTTTATATATTCAGGTAAGTAGACGTATTGCAGCAACGTCTTGTTTCAAAGAAGTAAAATAAGTAGAGGCTACGGCTATGATATCTCCGGTGCTGTGTAAGTTGGCTCTAACCTCAACTCTGAAGGACACCACTGAAGGTTTGTGTGGCGGAAGAACAAAATGAATTATTCCCTGAGCGTTGCTTGTATAGTTCTTACACATAAGACGGACATCAGTTCGTTGGTGATGAAACTGGTAGATCTCAGATTTGGCATTGAGACAAAGTTCGACAGGTTCACCTTTTGCCGGCGTGTTGTCAGGGTGGGTCACTTTCAACTATAAGAAGATGCCAAAAACATGCAAACAATATAAAGAAACAATAAAGTGATACGAATGGAAGTGGTATACTTCACTTGGCATAAGCTAATGTTCAAAAGCTGTTTTGAGTCATAGTTTTTAAGCTGACGCTTCATCTGGTGAAGGTACAAATATATATATATATATATACCCTTTATTCTACGTCAGTATATCAAACATTAAGTGTTTAAAATACTCTGCAAAAAATATTTGTTTTTTGGCTATAAAGGTATCAACGTTCAAGTTACCTGAAATACACAAACGATTCTATGTTAAATATAGCACCGGATTCTACAAACGAACAAATCCAAGAAAATCAGTCAGAAATAAATCGGTGCGCTTGACCAAACGGCTGGTTATGAAGATTGCCCTTGCCAGTTGAACTTCCACGAGTGAAACATGCTATTTCTATGCTCAATGTACGTAGGGCGCTTGGAGTATGCAGAGGCTTTGAGGGCCGTAAAAACGGAGAGTTTCTTTAAGGAATTTAAAACTTTTGTGTTGAAGAACACGCAACAACAGCCAAGTATATTAAAGTAGACCCTTAGGCGGGAAATAAAGCTTTATTTACGCTACATGCTTCGCGAAAATTATACAATTCGCCGTTAAGTAAGCTGTGTATCATTTACGGTTTCCTCTTATTCCCCGTTCGTTATGTTCATCACATCCCAATGCTCCACTCACACAACAATGCTTAGGGGTGTTTGCGAAAAGCTGAAAATTAACTTTTTCGTTGAATTATTGTTGATTAATCTGTGTAAAAGAAACACGTACTTTCAAAACAGGGAGGACATTATATGGGAAACATTGGGTCAAGGAAACAAGCTGTTGGATGACCACAATGAGGTACATAAGGGCAGTTACTCGTATCTCATTTAGAAAGGGCTGGCATTCTCCGGAAAACCTGTTATATTGATTCGATAAGGAACATGTGCCTACGATTCGCGCATTGCGTTTATTGACCTTCTATTTAGCAATTGGGCATACTGTACGTCGATACGAAAGTCATAGCAACCCGACGGAATTAGCTTTTATTACATACGGCCAATTTTATATTTATTTGTGTTTACTAGCTTTTGCTTTAGGTCAAATCAGACTAAATGCGTTACATTACCTGTCCATATGTGTTCATAAAAGGTCGGAAATACTTTTCGTTTATGTCGGGTAAGAAAGTCATTTTTAGCGGCTGGCTGGTACGCGAAAACGACGCTGAAGAGTTCCTTTGTTCATTCGTTTTGTCCTCAAATACGTTGGCTACTACTTTTATTTGGCGGTATTCGTATGACGGGTTCGTAAGGTTCAGGGTCGAGGTATCTATAGTCAGATTATAACATCCGTTTATCTGAAATAACGTTTTTACAATATTGTTGATATAGCTACGGTAAAGGTGAGATCACTCTCGGAAAAAATAGACGATTATCGAAAAAACTGTACGACCTTTAAAATTAATAAAATCACGTGCGACTAAGATTCTCCGATCCCTTTCATTAGAAAACTGACGCACTTCCGTTTATGTTTGGCATATAATTCATGTCGGTCGCAATGACTCTTAATGTTTGTACAGACATTTTTGGAATATTATAGTAACCAATGCGCATGGCACATTTAAATTTCGCGATCTATTTTATAGAATAGTGGCAATATTTGTGAAAAGTTCATTTGGAGCCTTGCATTTATTAAATTCGTGCGAACAAAAGAATTGTCTGTAGTACTTGAGTTTTTTTACTAGTTTCGACATGAATGACCACTCGTTGAAAATGTGTCTTGCTCTGCGTTCCACTTTATTCACCATAACAGTTAATTAAACAAGAATGTCGCATTTGGGCTACGCAAGATCCTTACATGCTTAAAAAACAGTCCGTAATTTACTGGTCAAAAAACACTGATTAGACTAGCTATGGCAATTTTCCGCGGCGTAGCTGCGATACATCTTGTTTACCTATGCCAATCGACATCCATGCCCAGCTTTTACGAAATCCCTTTAGGTTGGGATGCTTTTAATCCTACTTTTCGTCGAAAACATGACATATTTTGGCTTTTTTTTAAAATAGAAGTGGTGCCGGTAAAAATTACTGATTACATGTATACCTTTATTTCAATTTTTAAAATATAGGAACTGGTGTGTGTAAGATATTTCAATTGCGTTTGTTTTAACATAACGCCCGTACAACCTCATGTACACGGAAAGTTTTATTTAGAATTATGAATTTTGTAGAATCCTATGTAAAAAATATAATCTCGTGTTTTTAGATTGTCTAAACTTCTTCTTTTATCGGCTTTAATGCAAGCGATGACTGGAATGAAAACATTGCGCTAAAACCCACGATGATCTTAATGAAAATGTAGACCAGTAGTTGTGACACTTGAGTTAAGAAAAGGCTGTTTATTAACCACGTCAAGACTTTTTCAAGATGCCATAAGCTTGTTTATTTACGCCTCTATTGATAAAATATTGATTAAAGTGGGCCTCAAAAATGGCATTTTTCAATGAATTATCATTTATGTCCAAACCAATAGAAAAAATGGAAATATTCTCAAACATGCGTATCCTTTTTCGTTGCATAAAAGCTAACAGGTACAATTTCTCATTTCTTTGCTTTATGAGTGTTGTAAACAAATAACTGATATAAAATATCTCAAACACGTAGAAAATATTGTGGTCACTCTTTACATTTATTTATTAAACCATTTACACTTACAAGAAAACATTATACCGTTATATTTACAGAAGAGGTTATAATTACAGATGCTACAGGTTATAATTACAGAAGATTAAAGTAAAATAACCGTAACTACATAAAAAAATTTATGATTTTACGACAAATTCTTGAGAATTGTTTACGACAGATATATCTATTTACACAAGTATTTCGGGTTCCCCTAGCTATATGTAAATAAACAAAGCAGCTAAGATTTAGTTCTAGTTTTCCTTGGCCATCATCGATTTAGAGAAGAAGCGTTAAGTTTTCGTTTTGACGTAAGCCGCCTCACATTACCGGGGTCTTGAAGCGGACGAATGAGTCTGATGGCAGAATGGTTGTTTCGTGAAGCAAGAAGTCAACTTTCCATATTTTCTTTCAGGAAATCTCTAAGAAATTATAGCCGAAAAAAACAATCCTTCGCTGTACAGATTACTTCAAGTGTGCCATTTCAATCGCGAAGACTGGCAGAAGCTTAGCGGGATTTTTAAACGCTGCGATTAAGTGCAAATGTTATAAGATCGACTAAAGTTGCTTAGAGAGTAGCGGTTACAAGTATGTTTAAAGATATGTATTGTGCAAAAAATGGTATCTAGTTAAAGGATATAAGTCATCTAAACTAGTCTTCTTCTATATTGAAATTTGTATTCTTCGCTATTTGTGTTTATTTTGTAGCAATGATGTATACTGTCCAAATGGCCTTGGCCGTACAGAGCCGTGGGCTAGATTAACCCAAGTAAAATATATTACGCTCATAGAATATCAGCTTAGTATTCTACATTGTTAAACTAGATGGCAATGGATGAATCTTTCCACCAACCTGGTCTTCAATATAATTCGAAGGTACAGGCATATTTTCCCAGTGGTAACGAGTAAGCGTTGTATTAACTTTGAGCGTTCCACGGACAGGTTTCCCAAACGTATAATTCGCGCAGATTTTGACTGCTATACAGGTTGAATCCATTAGCACAAAAGAGGGCGGTATAATCCTGACCTCATATTTAGGTAGTGTATATTCAGCCACGTGAAACGTGACTGTTTGCAATGCCGACTCACCATCGTCATCTGCTTTATCATCATAAGGTGAGATCTTCTCCAGCAAGACCAATAGCAGGATAATCGTGCAAGACAACATCAGAGACAATAACACAATTGGAAACATATAACTGTGAATAGAATCATCATTTATTGAGATACAATAACTTTATCAGACACCTGCTCATATTAATAATAACAAGTTTCTTTGCTGCACGTTTGTAGAGTTTGCGCCAAGCCTGTTATATTCATCTATAGCTAGAAAAGAATCGGAGCGGTAAATATAATTGATTAAAATCATTGAAGTAGGTTAACACTCAGTGATCTACCTATGCAGCAAATGAAAAAAACTGATTAACGAAAAGAAAGTAGAGATGAAGGAATTAACTATAAAAGATACAGTATTAACACAAACCTGTGGCGATGACTTCTTGCCATTGTATTTGACGTTGATGTACCACTTTCCTAATGAAGGTTCCTCTGTGAGTTGGAAATTAAACTGGACAACCATATCCGTGAGGGCTACATCATGCCAGGTAGCCACTACATTGTTGAGTGGATCCGCAATCGATACAGTTACATTACCCCCACTCTGAGGGCGAAGATTGTAGTCGAGAGGCATTGTTCGAATATATACTGTGGATAAAAGCACACTATATAAAAACATTCGAAGCTTTTGCGCATAATTTCTTAATAAATGTGTACTGGCATACCATAGCGTATTTTTGTTCAGAGATAGTGTTGCTCGTGCTGTGCATGATTATACTGGGACAGAAGTTTCGAAATGTTTTTTTATGTTTCGAGCTCAAGACAAAATAATAATAGTAAAGTAGTATAATCAAATTTAAATAATGGAAAATTACGTAATGAACAATGCGTTTTTCAAGTGAACGTGAATTCAACTAGATTGTTTATCGAATAATCAAGATTTTTATCTGAAATTAAGAAATGCAAAACGCTACCTAGTTTAACATTTAGTAGGGTAATGCTTAAGATCACCTTCCAGCTAAATTCCGAATGGTTCCTTGAAATAAATTTAATTCTTCAAATCTGCTTCTCATAAAGTTGTTATAAATTAAAAATTAAATCTTATGACAATCGACTTTGTTCCTATACCTCCTAGTCATAGAAAATAAATTAGCCAATAAACAAACCTTACCTTTTTGTCCTGGCTTGTATATCTTTTTATCTGTTTGGACAAGCAAAAGTAGATCTTGCTGTTGGATACGTATCGTCGTATTACGGTGAATTTTTATTTGGCCGAATTCAGCATTGAGCAGCACTCGATATGTTGAAGCATATCGCTAAAAAATTACCAATAAAATTTACGCTATGAGAAATAGCCATAAAATGAGCCTTAGGTTAGTCTAATTCTTTCTTCCCCTAATAGTAATTAACTCTGAATACACAGAAGATGACGGAGTTTAATAGATCAATTGACAACAACCTGACTAAAAAAATTACACAATATAGTGACATATCACAATTATGAAGCTCTTTCTTTGTTGACGTTGTCATTACATAAAAATAAATTCTGTTCACCAAAGCCCGCGGAATCAAACATTCATCGTACTTCGCAAATTTGCTTATGCTACGTTTGAAGAGTAATAATTAAATACCGACCCGCTTAGTAAATAGTTTAATATAAACAATGTTTTATATAGCTAAAGCAAAAAATTAAACATTTTCGTTATCTTCTAAAAAATGTAACCTGTGGTCAATAGATTAGCTTTATCAACATCACAGTGAGATTCTAATTGATCTGACTTCTTGACCTGTTTTCAGTCCCTGTGTACAGTCCCAGTGAATCAGAACCAGTACCACCTCACCTTTACGGGCCGCTACGGATGACGGTGTCCCACTGCATTTAATATAGAATAAGCCACACTGATGGTATCGAAAAGCTGATTGATTGAAATGGGACCGACACTCCTGAAGGTGTTGGAGAAAAAGACTTGAGCATTGTTGTTAGGGGGAAATAAAGCAAAAAAAATTAACCAGGTTTATTAACACATCAGTTTCAATCGTATCATCTTTGCCGTTTTTAAGCGACACTGTTCCTTTTATTTAATGAGTATCTAAACTTTAGACAGTATTTCTACCTCTAAGACATATATAATTGAATTACAGCGTGGATCAATAAAATTGCCGCATCTGGGCTCGGGCGAAGCCTTACGTGGCGAACCAGTTCTACGTAGAATGAATGTAGTAACTGTTTGTTAGCCATGTGATGAATTTTTCTATCCAGATATGACAATTATATTCATTTATGTCTTCACTGGTGTTAACGTAGACGTTAGAAGAAGAAACTAGTCGCCGTTAAACTTAAATCCGGTAGAAATGTTAGATAATATATGTTTTTTTAGAACCTTATATTTTAAAGAAATTTAACAGATGCCTAGTCTTTCTAAACTTTCCATTCACATTATCCTTTCCGTAAGTATATTTAAAATGTAAATTAATTATTTCGTCCAAATATGTGTCAATGCTACTCTAAAATTCAGGAACAAATATAAAGACTAAAACTATGCCAAAAACAGAAAACAGCTTGAGGTAAGGCCGGCGGACGATTGTTAGATCAGTGTTTGCTGCGAATTAATTTTTTGACCCAATGCGCTGAGTACATGAAGGATTTGAAGAAAATCTTAGAAGGAATAAACGGAATAATAACAAAAAACCTGAAAAACAAACTTATGGACAATGATTTAGTGTATAAATTAAATCTCTCACGTACTTTTCAAGCCCTGTTTGAAATCAATGCACACTGAGCCAGTGATAACTCTATGCACTTTAACTCTGCTGAGCCACATTCCCAGCTGCTGAATGTTCTGCCCAACCTAGAAAGAGCAATACAAAGTATCTGGCTTCACCGAGATGCTTTAGCATATAGGTTTTTCATGAATACACCGAACAAGGCGGTTCGTTCAGCAACAGCTGTTTAAGAACCAAGATTCGTGTTCAGTAACTTGAATGCGCGTAAGATGTCTCCTGAGAAGATGGTTAATTTATTTGATATGGTTAGCGTTGTCTTGCCTTTAAGGTCTATTACCCATAAAATAGCATTTTTGCAACAAAAAACGTTCGGCTTCTAATTCTACATCCAAACATTTGCCTTGATAGTGTGGGACACATTAAACATTACTACAGGTCGGAAGGTGGTAAACGTTCACCAAATAATTGGTGGAAAATTTCTCGCCAAGCGCCGGACAGAGCAACATTGTTTCCTTTCTCACCGTTCGGTATGCTTGGATCATCTCAAGTGTCGCTGTGTTTTAGACCCACTGTAGACTGCTTCAGTTTATCTTTGTTTCGATTGACCCCCTGTGCCAATTAAATTACATCGGAATTGTGCTATTTACCAAAACCCGGCCCTATTAGATATATCCTGATCCCTTCTCTTTTAATGAACGATGTGGTTCCTTTTATTGCAATAGAGACAATACGCAGCTCTCACACATGTAAAAAAAAAGAATTAAAACGTTCAAACTGATCGGAACCCGGAAGCTGTGGTGGTCGATGTCCTTTTCAGTCAAAAACTTATTCGGTTCGCTTGTTGTTACAGAAGTAATGCTCACCCAGACGTTCTCATGCAGATAGAGCAAAATACACTGAACTACTCAGCCGCAAATCTGAAGGAGCTTTTTCATTGTTATACACGTGGTTTTGAACATTAATAGAGTCGATCGGAGTATCGTCACAGTAACAAATCGTATAACAAGGGAACAAACCTTTATGGATTCTTGTTTTTTCAATTAACTTAGCCAATAAGGCAGGTAACTACCTGACCGCACCGGAAGTAAAACAGTCCAAACACGAATAATCTCAGTTGCAGTAAGAATAATCTTAATGTCAACGATTGAGTTTCTAGGCTTAGCTATCGCGTATATGAAGATGATCTTGGAAGCGACGAAGATTTTGTCTTAAATCTACTAATGAATTTAAATTAAACAACGGCTTTACAGGAAAACGTTTTTCGAGACATTTCATTCTACAACGAAATGCAGAATAATTTTGCAGAATACATGTTTTTCATGCCCGTTTCACCCATTGTGTACTTAGATTGGTCAGTTCCTTCAGTTCCTTGCTTAAAATGCTGTTAAGCCCAATCTAAAAGTCTCCGAGCATGAATCTCATGTTGGAGTTGATTTTGCAGGATATTCAATCGATTCAACCCAATTAATCATTTTGAAGGGCAAAAAAAGGGTTTAAATGCAGTAGGACCTCGGGTAACGTACTTTCTATTTTTACTAAGATTTTACATTCTCTACGGCTGGCCAAGATCATAGGAGGTCATTCTTTCTGTAGCGTATGAAAACAAACGGGTGACCTATAAATTTCATAAAACTTTTGTGGCATCCATGCTTGAAAAAAGATTAAAGCTCGAAGCTTACAACTGTCACCCGGTACCACAAGAATCCATAGCTGTAAAATTGTTGAAAAACTTAACAAACTTTTTTAGCACAGAATCCATGCTTGATAATGAAAGGTACAGATTTTAGATGGGTACATCTGTTTTTATTACCTTTTCTCCACATGGTCCACATCTGTTTTTGTTCTTTAGTGACCCGTATTCATTTAATTGCATCTATTTTGACTTCATAAGCCTTTTATATTGTGAATTAAAAACCACTACTCACTAAGCTTGCTGTTTTGTAAGGTGAATGTTATTTTGTACAACGGATTATGATATAATGATCCATCCAAAAATGCTACGTGATAATAAATAACACTTGTAGCAACCTAGTAGCATGACCTTGTGGAGCTCCCAAATTGCACAGTGCTTTCTTCTGTTTCATTAGTTTGTATTTGACATCATAGAATGTGTGCACGACGAATGTGTCTCCAAAGTCCCTCTATAAAGAAGCTCGCGGCTTTGAATTTGAACAATATATCATGCACATATTGTAAACGACTATAGTATTCCTTGATTGAGTGCGGTAATCACTATTTCGCTCAATTTTAACAAGCACATCATTGAGATTGTCTAATCTGCGTTTCTTGCCTGTACTCCGAAGGTCTCGTTTTAAGAAAGTGCTCGGAACCTTGGCGCCGCACTTGCCTAAACATATAAAGGCCAATGAAGGCTTGCAGACCATTGCTTGCATGGAATGTTCAGGTGATGTCATTTGGTTAAAAAATATCAATACGTCGGCTCATATTAGCTAGCTATATGACGAAGGATATGAGTATGTTGAGGAGGTTAAAAACAGAGCCACGTGTTTTTTTTTTTTTAGCAGTGCGAAAGAATAGGCTTCGTAATACAACTGTTACTTCTATTTCTGTATTGCAAACGGAGAGGATTTAATAATGGTCTATCGCGGAGGTTTGTGCGCGGTCTACTTCCTCGTTCATACCCTTTGTAACTTCTTGTTCTCTAAAGCTGCAAATATACCAACCCTATATTTCTTTGTTCAGACATATTGGCTTGTTGTTTTGCATTGTAATGAAAGCAAGCTTTTTTGACACGATCAAATGACAATAGTTGACGCTAGCTATGGCCAATCAAATAGGGTCACTTGAAAACTTCATACACCCAGGACTTTAATAGACAACTTCGGTTTCGAACGAATTTTTTTATGTATAGAAAGCAGCTTTTTCTGATTTCCAGTGATAACATGTCTGGATATGCGGCCACCGGGTAATTTCCTCAATCCTTCTGAAGGTGGTATGGTAGGGTAGAAGGGATGTGTATGGTAGTAGGGAAGGGTATGGTAGAAATTGCTAAAAGAAATGGTTGGTAAGAATGTGTAAATATGACTTCTATAATGTTAAAAAGGACAGTACCAGACAGCAATGGTCGATACGGAGAGCGAAATTCCACTGGTGCAACTCTCGGTCTAAGGAGTCGATTTGTGAAGGCAACTGATTTGCACGTTGAGCGTGACGGGTTTATAGTACGCAATCAGTGTCAAAGAGAATCTATTAGAAACCACGTTGTCCTATTACGTATTTTAGGAAAGCGTTGCGCTTTGGACAAGTATTCTCTGATGAAGCTATTACTATTTAGTTGATTCTATATACAAATATATCGGGATTTGTCAAGCGTTGATGATGGTAAAGTCACCCGAAGTGACTCTGCACAAAGCTGTAGGGTTGGCCCAGCTTGCTAAACAAAGGGCTGAGAAAACGAATCGTCCGTCCGTTAGATCAGTCGCTGAATCGTTGTGTTCAATGCGTATACATTCAATTACGGTACACGTAATCACGGTTGTATCGAGGAGATGAGCCCGGGGGCTTCAATCCATATCAATCGTAGATGTCTCGGAAAACAACAGCTACAGAGCAATTTTAGATCAAGTCGAGCTAGCGACGAACGTTATTTTTAGTATGCTTACCCGAATGGTCAGTCGTACAGTAACACTTTAGAGAAACTGCACTGAAGGTGGAGGGAAAGTCATTTACTTGAACACGGTTTTTACTTGACCCAGAAGTCGTGTTTCCAATGCTGCCAGGAATTTGACCCTTTCATCCGGGTGTTTCGCCCGAAGGGCAAGAGAGACATGGTCGAGACGTTCGAAACTCGATCAATATCGTCTTCGTGCGTCACTGCGCCGTTGGGTGATAGCACCGAGGTAGTTCAAATATTGCTACATTTGAATTAGCAATTCGTTACGTAGGCTCAATGATTTTGTCAATGGAAATAAACTTGCATCTATAATCAAAATAAATTGAGAAAATACTGCCTTAATGGTGCATTTAAGCGCGAGACCTACTACTGTGGACCTCGGCCCCTTTGGAGTGATATGTCAAAACTTCGGTGTGCTGGTAGAAGGTTGTTAGCGTATAACCAACAACCAATTATACTAGATATACAGGCTCTGTCGAGCTCGGTGGT
>MNPL01030288.1:1007-11403 GCA_002081605.1 Tropilaelaps mercedesae | reverse complement strand
TATATATATATATATATATATATATATATTACAATTATCAAATATCAACTTCCGTTTCGGTTATGGTAACCCACTGGTTGTCACTTTGGGATCTTTTTGTGGTTCAAATCCTTGCACTTTTGGGTACTTAAGTCGATTATGCATTTAGATAAGCTCGAAGTAATGCGAGAATCAATGCCGAGCGGGACTACTCGTTAAAGAATGCCTTTATTTGAGCACAGCCTGGTAAGTGTATTTTAACGAGAACAAATTATTAAATCTATTAACATATCTGGAGGTAGGAAGTTTCGCATTTGTAGTGCGAACCTATGCAGTCTGAAGTAAATAACCTTTAGTACCCTTATCTAAGACGAGATATAATATAATCAGTATAAAAGTGCAATACATTTCATCACTCACACTTAGATTATAAACCTCATCGCTGGCAAATTTAACTGCATCATAGACCGGGAGCTTTTTATCAACGATAAACTGTGGAATTCCGAAATCCTTTACTTTCCTTACAGAGCGACGATTTTTCCATAGTTCTCTGTAATTAATAACAATAACGAAAGAAATCGGTAAGACCATTTATCCACATACCTGGACAGTCGAATATCTTTTGATACGCCATTCAATTGAGGATCATGTCAGTACCTAAATAATTCAGGCTAATTGTCGAACCGACTTCCTCCACTTCTGAATTGTTAAAGAGGTGGAACAAAAGATGAAAAAAGTGCTATAAATCAAACATGACAATAAACTGAATTGTTTCAACCAAATGTCAACGCTGGTTCTAAATTGGTATTGAAACTTTGAAAAAACTACAAGACGAGAACCGGGAATGATCTAGAATACAACCAAAATGCGCTCAAGTTTTGTCTTGAGCATCAGTGTGTGATAGTTGATCTTACGTTCAATGGGTTATGATTCGAGCCACGCACTGCCGTCGCAATCTTGGAGGTCTTCAAGTTTCAAGATCCCATAAATCAAGATAAATGTCTCATGCGAGGACAGCCGATTAAGAGGTAATATTATCCATCGATGACCCCCTCAGAATGTTGAATTATTGTACACCAACATACTATTAAAAAAGCACATATCTATAGAGTAATGAGGAGGCCATTTCCTTGGTCTAGTCAATAGACAGGTAACAAAAAGTGCAAATTAGCCAACCCCCTTATCTGTAGAGAACGTTTCACTCGAAGTCTAGCAAGATAGTATTTGTCGAGATTGTGTTTAACGTGTTTGTGATTTTAAAGTATTTAAAATACCTAAATGTAAGGCTTATCCTGTTTGCTGATGACAGGACTACTCTGACGGTTAAAAATACCGTTGAAAGAGTAGAATTGATGATCAGAACCGACTTAAATAAACCTACAGATTGTTTCTTTAACGGACTACAGATGAAGACACGAGTTAACCAAATCTTGTAGCACCGAGAAACCATCGACCTACATCACAAAAGTCTATATAATTTGAAAATGGATGCTTTCAAAAATCAATCAGAATGTATCAGGTATCCACTCACGTATATCTAGGCTTAGTAAATACGCATAGATCTCGATTTTTCCCATTTGGTGGCTACGAAGTCATTATGGAAACCAAGGAACCCTCGTTAATCTGCATCCTAAAGTAATATATCCATCAGTATTGAGTACAGAACAACATATGCGTGCATGGCACGAATCTCCTTTGCACGTCCCTGGTGGACAAAACTGGCCTACATTAGAGTGCGCACGAAACAATCTCCCATATGATATTCCGCGCGGCGACTTATTTACTGGGACACGCTCTTGAGGTGCAGAAGGTCGCCTCCTTTCTGTGGCTGCTCTTTTATACAAAAAATGTCAAATGAAGTGTCACAACAAACAATGAAGTGTCTAGATGACATCATTATTCAAACAATAAAAGCTGTCATAAATAGAAGTCTCTCCCGGTGGAGTGGACGGCTTACTACTTGTCTGTAAAGACGTGGCTTTCCAAACAAAGGTTCACTCGTGACTCTTTATACGTTTTCTATGTCTACGCTACCCGAAATAACACGAAGGCGGTTTCGAGTTTGAAATTAGGAATATATGTATATATATATATATATATATATAATTCCCTTAAACAAAGCAGAATTAATGCCACTTGGTGTAGAGCCACTTGCGTGGAAAGCAGTCCTGGCACAAGAAGTCCTTTAAATTTGACGATTCTACAAAACGACTACGACTGCATCATCGCATATTCAATAGGACTGACGGAATATCAGACTAGGAAACACGTGCACTCCGGAACGCGTATGATAAAATTTCCTTTTCGTAGTTTCTCGCCCCAATAATGAGTTATTTCTTAACTCTCTTATAGATAGCCTTTGTATTGAACACACTGGACCACCATTGAAAGCCCACCTAGGTCCAGAAAAAGCTATAAACAAAGTTTCTTCTAGAGGAAACTTTCTGGGCTTTATAGAACGAGTTACAATAATTACGATAACATCTGATTCATCTTTATAACTAGGATGAACTAGTAATAAATAGTATAACTAGTAGTATAACTAGATGATGTGTTAAGAACTATCGCAGCTGTTTTGCTCACTTTTTGCCCTGTTATAGCTGAATTCTTAGCACTGAATTCTGTCGTCCTGCACTGAATATTTTTATTACCTGTGTCACGACAGGGAGAGGTGCATTACTAGTGGAAAGTATGAATGGTGTTTCAATTGATATGTGAATATCCAGTGAATTTCTATAGAAAATTCGTACCCGGAACTTTGATATTTATAAACCGTTGCTCTACACATACCTGTCGTTAATAGCAGAGAAACATGTCCGTAAATGGTAATAATATTAAAAAACTATATGAATAAACACAAAGACCTACCGTGAAATAAAAACAACAAACAATATTAATCCTCGAATATTTGTCTAATATTTGAATTGAAAAATAGCAAGATAAGAAGACTTTCATTATATAATATGTCAATGATTACAAAATCACTTCTTATAAATTCATTATTAAATCAACTGGTGCAAGGGTGCGCATGCATAATATATGGAAGGGTATACATTAATTAATTCTATGCTCAAGTCTTTACTGATAACAATGAACAAAACCATTTTTCACGTCAAGATCACGTATGCCGTGAAATAAAGTAAAGTAATTGAAGAAGAAATGAAGTAAACTATTTACCCAAAATGCCGATGAAGATTGATCTTGAACAACACTTCCGAGAGCTTCATATCGGCGACACTAAGTAAACGCCAGTTAAGTTATACTTTTTTTATAGAGTAAAACGTCTAAGTTGAGACACTTACATTTTCAGAAGTCGAAAATACATAAAAGTAGGCCTTAACTCTCTTTATGGTTTTAGTTTATTCAAATTGGGCGAACAGGTCACGCAAAAATTTGCTTAGAGATCCGCGCACTTAACAGCGAATGATGTACCAATACTCGTGTTGCACAACTTTCCGTGGTACTTTTGAATCAAGCGAGGCAGTATTCCGAAATTGTTTATTGTGTACCTTTGCACCACATTACAATTCACTTTTAACGTTTTAAACAGACTTGTTCACTGTGCTTATTATATTTATTTGAGCTATATGAAGAGAATGAATGTCCAGACAAAATAGCAATATGTCAACTTATCAATTGGTTCCTAAGAAAGCAGACTTAGCTTATGAACGTACCACATGTGGTACGATTTTTATTTTACAACTATGCATGGGGTAACCGCTGAGGCCGCGCGTTTGGCAGAAAATGGGCTTTTCAAGGGTGGGCAACATTGTGCTGAAACATCCGCTGTGGTGTAGACGCGATTCGCTTTCATAGCAAATTTGGTACCAGTGAGATTTGGCGCCGGACGAGCGGACGTACCACCGTAGGAACAAGCACCCCATCAACGGGAAATTTGTCAGCTTGAGGTGAGGAACCCAATTTGTGAAACGCACCACAGTCGAGATCGTGGTGGTATTTCTCGGCTATGAGCCTTGACAACTGATATTATTACTGTGGTACACATAAATATACTTTATAAGACTAATTATGACATATTTGTCATATATGATGGATCCGCATGTTACTTTGAAATAGCAGTATGCGATCGCTGTACGAATGATTACAAATATGTTTAATAGCGCGACGCAACTTGGGCATTTAGTCTCATTTTGTGATCAGCGACATATTCTAACCCGTTAATGCATCTACCTGTATAGCCATGGCCAGGGGACTACGATTACCACAATCGGCTTTGCTGTAGGTTAACTTGATCCGAGGATCCAATGGCATAAACACAGTTGTAGTTAAAGGAGGCTTGCAGCACAAAGGAAACATGTTTTTTTTCATCAAAAATATATTGGAATAAAGGCTTTAACAACCGGAGGTCGTTCGAAGGCTCGAAATATGTACTTGAGTCAGTATTCCGGTAAATTTAAAAACAGCTCTAAAATTTAGTCAAATATCATTCCCAAATAGAAATAATTAACTACCAATGTATTGGTAGAAAGACAAAGGTGCATGTTTTTATATCTGCTTACGTAAATTATCAAGTGATGTATTATTTGAATAGTGAAACAGATATATGTACTTTCGCCTGAGCGCAAAACTCTGATATCGAATTTTGTCATCTTTTGTCATTATGTTAACTTTGTTTATGTTGTTAATATGTTTTTGGAGTAATGCAGTAGGAAACGTATCTTCTTCCACATACATTGGAAGTCACCATTGTGAGTAACGAAATTCCTTCCTATTCCCAGGAATATTTTTTCTAAAACCTGTCATGTTACTATACACGATACCATCATTCATCATTACGTAAGAAGTTGGTAAGCATGGACGTGAAATTACAGTATTACATAACCGTAAAAATTACTGCAGTGAGCTTGGCCTAAAGATTTCGCATGTGAACATTAAAGCAAGCGCCAAAGTTTGCTGGACAGAAAGAATATCTAGGGATCAGTTTGTATCGAAAACAATTTTCAGGACAAACACAATCCTTATAGAAATTTCCGTGGCGATCGGAGCAAAAATAAACGAGAAAATGCATTTGAATATTAAAAAGGCAGTGAGCACTGTTGGAAACTTGAAAAACACGTTGGGGCTTGCCTCAGTTTTACCTTGCCGCCTGGATGGCTTGGAACTCACTAATCGTTTTCTCCCGGCTTGGGTCCGAGACCCGCACAAACCCATGAGGAGGCCTTGAAAATCGTTGGATGAATTTGTTCTACCCCTTTGGTTAATGATAAATCTTGTTTTAGCCGCTTACCGTCCAGCTATTTCGGCCCAACGCTCTTCATTCGGTAATTGAGGCAATGTTGTCAAAAAGATTCTCCTCATATCCAAAGACGTGTCATCCTACCACTTTAGACAGATGGTTCGCCTGGGATAAAGTGAAGTCAACGTAAGCTTGGTGGAAGCCCGTGGAAAGTGGGCGCAGAGCCACGATTCGAAATGACCAAGTCGTCTGTAGCTATCCACTTCAGTATAAGCTTATACCCTAGTGTCCGTCTTACGAGAACCCCAAATTTCTGAGGCGGCACTGAAGTCTTCTGAGACGAAAACCGGTCGAGGCCGGAATTCTTTTGCAAGCTTAGCGAGTTTGTGGAATTGAAAAGCGAGTTTGTCTCTTTGCAATTGAGACTAATATGAAGGGAGTAAAAGCACTCACAGTTCCGTATTTATTATTAAGGCCGTTAAAAGGTGGTTGTTCATCCTTAGGTGTAACGGAACTGTTCTGTCCATCGGGTTGTCCAAAATGAAACTTGCTGTATTTGATTGTTAATTTATATAGATGGAGATGCAGGTCGACGTCCTTTCTATTGTAATTATGAACAACTGGCGCAAGCGCCAAAAACTTGTAACATATCTATGCTTATTTTTAACTTAAGCTGGCCAATGTAAACAGTAATCCAATAATCTCGTTTAAAACTCAACAACGCGCAGACTTCTTTATTTAGCATTATTTTTTTCTATTCATTTTGGCTTAATAGTCATTCATAGAATAAGTGTCAAGACACCAAGAGTGCTTCGAAAGCAAAAGGCATGCTGGCGGCCAAGCAAGGTCATTTAAACAATAGCTAACTGTTAATGAATCAATCTAATCGAGAAAGCCCAATATGTAGTATTATGGCCAACTTTATTTTATACCAAATAATACCGGCGAATGATAACGCTCGCATCCCTAAAAAATGTGTTGCCGAGGAGAAAACAAAAAGGACTAGTAAAACACAATTCGTAAAACACATCCGTTCATGAGCTTGCTAAAATGATAGTCAGGCTATTCAACTTTCTTGGAAAAAATAGTGATTTACTACAACTTGATTTTTTTTTATAATTTTCTAGGCTTATTTCCATATATTTTCCATATATGATCTTACACTACATAGAAGTATTCGTTCGAATTTTCCGTCAGACGTAACGAATTGTGCTCCAAAGGTTTTTTGGCGAGAAAAGAGGGTACTGAGGATTCAATTGACCACCTACCGTTTTAAGCTGCTTGTGGATGATTTTGCATGGAATAGTATGCAACCAAATAATTATAGAACCTACTTTTAGTTACTGGCCAGCTAAATCAAGTCGGCGTCCGGTACGCTGGATATGGCTATGATAAAAAGCGAGATGTCTAAGGAACTCGTGGTCAATGTACTGCAGCAAGAAGATGGAAAGGTATGTACACATAAAAAATGATTTTTTGCTTCTTCGTCTATGAATGCTATATCAACAGTTTCTGTATAATTATATCGTCATAAAATAATAATAGTTCTATTTATCATGGTCTTGAAATTTCAACGAAGAGCTCCGAAAAGTTTCAACTTTCGGTAGGCTGTTTTTAGTCATTCTTTACTTGTAACTAATTGTGGAAATCCCCGAAACTACAGCGAACTATACGGCAAGTGTAGGCCCGTGCCTTATTAGACTGATTTCATAATGCGGTTAATGGTCATAATACTGTAGGGCTTATTAATTGAGCTGATTTCTAAAAAAGCTAAGGTTGGGAGAGTGGCCAAGGAGAACTAACGAGTTAAAATCTGCTCCACTAAAGTAGCTAGCGGTGTGTTTGAAAAATGCATATATCTCCAGCGGTGACACATTCTTCTTTTCTAAAACAATATTCGTTTCGATTTAAGAATAGGTCAGTGCACTGAAACCTATGTTAAGCACTTGAGTCGCCTTTGCAGGAAGGAGAGACGGTACAGATTCGTATTGAGCCTGGTGTCACAATGGCAGGAAGTCATGCAGTCGAGCTGGCCGGAAGTGCTGAAGATATGGAGGATGACAACCCCCAGGATAGCGTGGATACTGAGGGACATGAAAACGCTGAGGAAGTGCAACAGCATCATGGAGCCATCGTGTTAGCTGGAGGTAGTGCATAGTACTACATATAACGATTGAACCTTTATTATTACGAAAGCATACGAATTTGGAGACCATCCAGAAACGTAACGAGCAACAAGTTTAGGCAGGCCTTAGCTTCAATATTCAATTCTCTACCGTATTAGTATCTTAGTATTTCATATGGGTACTTCTAGTCAGAAATTGTGATTAGGGTTATTTTTCTGACACTGGTCTTTGAGGAGGAAGTTAAAGAGCAAATTATATTGCATGATTTATTGAAGTGCAATTATGTTTCGATACCCGTCTGTATTCTCAGCTGAGTTGCAATCTACGAAGGCGATACCTTTGCATGGTAGAAATGTCATCTTTGGCGCGTACAAATAGGTGGATGTATGGCAATAGTGAGTTTCTCTCTGGTTAAATCGTAGAATGGCGAAATGAAAATATCTGTCGTGAGGGGCATTTCAGACGCCGTGCTTAGTTAGTAATAAGCACTTTATGTGCTAAATTACTAAATAAATCATTCAATATGTTCGAAATCAAGAGCTCACATCATGTGCGTCAAACGTCTTTTCGTCATATACATCTCTCGATATCCGTGGTCAGGGGTAAACGTCGCTGGTTCAATCGTACGGATAGGTGGAATCAGCGGGTTTTGCTTCAACTTTCTTGGCTAGACCACGGTGACCTTCACCTAAAGCTTCATTCGAGAAGGAGGGCACAAGAGCTAGTTGGAGAAGAACGAAGAGCCAAAAAGGGCAGCTTCATTGCCTATGGGAAAGGGCAAGTTGAGTATTCTAATACTCCAATTTCCTTTGCCCTCTTTCGATTACATTTTCTTACCTAAAGGAATACGTTTCGTGGTGACCTTACATTGGACATAATAGCATTTTTCTTATGTGGGTGGCTTAGTCTTTATAAAACAGTTCTAGTGATAGTTATTTGATCAAATGTAACGAATCTTTTCTGAAGGCCTTAATGAGCAAATCAAAACAGTTTTTTTTTGTAAAAAAATGTTCCTGATCATTCGCTATCTAAATGGATACTGGAATTAATCAGAAGTGCTAACTGCAAGCTATAGTGGTGGATACTTTTGTGCATTGTTATTTCTTACTTCGCGATGATGGAACACAAACGTGTGGCAAGACGCACTCGGTGTTCGGCGCAGAATTACATTACACGAATACCACGATTTGGGGCTGATGACAAGAGGCAATGTTGGTTTTTTTACCAACGTCATTTATCTTAATTTTCGCGTTTATTACATTTACAATATTAATATACGTGGTATTGTGTACATTTTCTTCAGGAAGATTTTCCGTTTTATCCTGTTGCTTCCGAACTAACAATTTCTTGAAATAAAATCTGCTTATTTAGACATTATTATTGGGAATAGTACGTTTCAAAGACATGCATATAGAACGGATTTGCTTTCAGACATTATACAAAAACCGATAACCAAGCTGTCAAACGTATACTTACTGCAAATAAAGCCGATGGGCGTTTCAGTATTGTTAATAGCTGCCTCAAAAATATTTTGGTTAAAATTCAGAAAAGCACGCATGAATGTCCTAAGTCGTGTTGTCTTCGGTAAATGAACAGCCGACTGACCAATCAGTTGTTTCAGATATGTCATACGATGAACGTCTATCAGAATCAGAAGATATAGTTGAAGCTGGTCATCGGAGTTCCTCAAGGCTGAGCTCATCACGTTACCTTAAGTATAAACAGAGGTGGAGAAACAGTTGGTTGGATGTTCCTGAGTTTCAGGGGTGAGTTAGTTTTACATGTGCAACTAGCCTAGTTAAACGAATACGGCAAAAATTTGGCTGAATTTTAAATAAACTTTATTATATTTTTTAGAGGATGGGGTAACACGGTTGTCTGGGTTACAAACTAATGAAAACACGTGTAGTCGAGATTTTTCACTTATTTTTTTCAATTGAAGACTGACCCATAGAAGTTTTTATTATCAATCTATTTTTTTATACAACATGCATATTTATTAAACTATTTCCAGTTTTCAAGTTGCATATTTTCTTCGGCCCGGGGAAAGCAAAAAAGTTGTGAGCTGTGCTGGCCATGCCTTCCTCGGTGAATGATGTCTGGCTGCATAAAAAACCTTCTCCTCCCGATTTCTACTATAAATTTTCAGACTCGCAAATAGCCGCTTTCAAGCCAAGTATTAGCATTATTTTCTGGTGTCCACTGGGTGGCAAAAAATTGTCGACAGTATGAGGAGGGTCGACCTGGCGCGTGGCATACTTGAGAAAATACTTGAGAGCGGCATTCAAGACTCTAAATGTAGATGTGATCCGCGTAGACAGAAATAGTCTAGAAGATATTTAAGTTATAGCAGCCTAGTTTTATACCATTGACTGGACTTCGATAATATTCGATAATAATTTCCCTCGTAGTAAGCAGCTGCAATATTTTAGAGCATTTGCCAGCAGTACCCTTTATAACTCTGAAGACCAGCGTATCATATGTTGTGCACGGTGTGAATTTATATGGTAAGACGCTGTTTTTTTGATAATATACTTTTATTCTAAAACCATGTCACCACATGGATCAATATAGAACATTCGCATTAGCCCAATTCGAAGGCCAGAACGTGTTTTTATAATTAAGTCATTAATTGGAATATCCGGATTAGGTCTGGCTGAGGCAATATTTTACAGGTTTGAAAATATTGCTGATTTGTTTTCACGTGGATGTGTTTGAACTTGAATGAGAACATGTAACTAACTTGTACCAGCACTGAAAATCTATTTATTTAAAAGTATGATCATTCATGGTGTCGACGTTAAAGAAGTATGATTCACTTGAGCTATGAATTGAAAAGAGTCATGTGGTGCGGAAACGTTAAATGCTCCATTACAGCATCCGCTAAGGTCCATTAATTAAACATATATATGTATGTATATATATATATATATATATATATATATTACTCATTTAAGCCAAATTATACACATGACTTGTCCTATAGTATACGTTTTTTATGGCTATATACAGTAATTCCGCAATCACATGGTGCGTTGCACAGCAATATTTCTCAAGCCAATATATATCTTTCGTATTATAGGCTTGGACTTTG
>MNPL01030285.1:11963-27544 GCA_002081605.1 Tropilaelaps mercedesae | reverse complement strand
ATATATATATATATATATATATATATACATAATCCCAATCAGAATATATTACTGCCTGTTTGCCTGTTTATTGCACATGTTCTACATAGGGTACAAATTCATCTTGTCATTCTCTAAAATATGATCACTAATCATGTATCACTACGGATATGATCGCGTTGTTAATAGCCGGAACAAAGAAGTGTCAATAAACGCAAATAATAGATGTGTATCCGACGCGGATAATACCAGTAGAAATGTCAAAAGATAAGTCCGAGTGGTGGCATCACAAGTTCGCCAATCGCGTTCGTCCGAAGAAGCAAAGCGTGTCGATCGGCCGCACTTCAAACAGTGCGCGCGCAACAGCTATATATTATAAGAGTACGATTACTTTTAGCCACCCCGATCGCTACACGCTGTGTGTATCCAACGGCCGCAACCCATACGTTAGTCATACAGCCCAGCGTAAAACCAGAGGGAGCCGTCGGCAGATGGACATTCCTGCTGCTGCCTATAGCGGCTTTGTGGGGAAATTGTTACTACAAATAAATAAATGAAAACGCTGTCGTCGGCAGCGGCAACTTTCAAATACATCCCAGCGACATTTTCTTGGAATAAACTCTATGGTGCAACTAGAACAACAAATTGTTCGGCAACATTGTTTTAGTAAAGCAACACATTTATTCATTCGTGTAAAGTAGCCGTTACCTGCGACGGCATGTTTCGTTCGAACGTATGTATATACTTCGTGCATAGTGAGGAACGGTGCTTAGTGTGTAGCCTCAACCAGTCAAATTACATGTTTTAGTGTTTTGGAACTATTTTAGCTTCATTGGAGCCAGCCACTTCAAAGAGTATGGTTTGCTCTGCAGTGGTAAAGTAAAACAGATCTTGCTTTAGCACCGTTTATTATTGAAACAGTGAAATTAGACGAAATCTACGAGTATATCATTTATTAATACCTTGGGTCCGTGCACGTATCATTTGAAGACCTTTAGGTTGTGGAGGGACTGACACTACGGTCAAAACGGGTTTGTTGTCTAAAAGCAAATTTTGGATAACTGTAGAAATGTTAAGAAAAAACAAGAGAATTCTAAAACAAATTACCTTTTTATAGACCTACAAAGCATCTCGTGGAAATGTCCGCATGACTTTAACCGGAAACTATACTCGCTGGAAACCGTGCGTGTGTTTAACGTTATGTTAGAGCTACTTGCAGAGTTTAATCCTATTGAAACACGATGTTAGTAGTCCAAAGCACTCATCGAATCAATCATTATGATCAACGATCGTGTTGCCTTTGTCGATGGCTTCAACTCGCAGAATGCAAAGCAAGCACAGAATTCATATTTAGAAGCCATTTGTCTAGTTTCTTACATATTTTTAGATTCACCGATAATCAAACCTTCTATGTCTTCCCGAAGCTTATCTTATTACAGTAGTCGTTCCCTGACAGAAATAGCCATGAAGCGCGCAAAAAATTCAATTTCTGAATTGCCTGATTACGAGCGGAGTTACGAGGTTGTTCATTACTTGCTATTGGCAAAGTCTTCTGGTCTAATTGGTCTCAGGCACAGAAGCTACCGATTGTTACCGCTCATTCTAGCAGCGCTCTATTGGACTGTTTATGACGTGTCAGGTTGGCAGTTGGTAAAATCAAAGAAAGACAAATACATTTATTGCATGATAGCGTCTTCCAATTTTTGTAATACTAAAATGATATTGCACTGTGAAGTCTGGCTTATGTTTTATATTTCTTATTTCCGATATCTGTTCCCTTACCCATTCCTCTCTACTGAGTCAAAATCGGATGATATTATGAAACTGTACGTGTCGGTAGACGTACAAAATCAGAACCCCTGAGCTACCGCATGCTTTATGTATAACTTAGAAGCAAATCTTAAAGTGAGTTGTAGTAGTTTGGTTGGCTATGAGTGACTAAAATCGTGTCTAATTATTTTACGCTAAATTAGATGCTGTTTTATCACGTCCCAATTGAATGTATCTTATTGCAAGGTTAGTGTTTTTATGCCCCTGTTTTTGCGGGTATTCAGGACTTGAATTCGTTAGGCTAAACGGTAACATCGTGAAATTCCAACCTTCCGTGTATACAGATTATTGGTTCGCCTTGACTTTCTTTTCTGTAGCCTAATCGGACGTACCTGGCATAGACTCTAACAACCATCTGGGGTATACTGGACCCGCAACAAGATGGTGTTTTTAAGCCATACATTTAATCGTATTACGTTCTTCGAGCGTTTGACTCAGCGTGGTGATGCATTCTGTTCGTGTGAAGGGTTTACAATTCTGTGAACGAGCGATAGAAGTGTAAGCACTTTTTAATCATTTCATCTCACATCGACATCATCACCATCACTGCTCTCACGGTCTTCGATCCACTCATATCCACCGCAAAACCCTTTCAACTTGACAAGTAAATTCGGATCACGTCCAGTTGCGTCGTTGATCACCACTACGACGAGATACATCGTGAAGGATCGAAGAACAAAATTCACCCTCTGTCATACCCCTATTCTAGCGGTTCATGAAGCAGACGGCGGCAACTGGCGTCACCCGACACGCAATATATATTGTGTTTTGCATTTATATATTCACGTAGCCCTCCCTACTTTACTAGATGTGCTGTAATAGTGCTGGTGGACGTCATCGCAGTAGTATTGATATGACGATTTAATCAATCAGATTTATGTCTGACCGCGGCAACAAAGTACACGCTCGCGTGAACATTCGCTATGACACAGCTATTGTGATTGCCGTTTAGCGTCATTTCAGATGAACGGTACGCTTAGGCAAAAGGAGTTGTCCGTCAAAAGAATAACGGACTATCCCACCAGATCCAGGGTTTTGTTGTATTCAGCGACTGTTATTCGCTCTAAAGCGTTTGTTACATTTATCCATAAAATGCTGCTTCGCTGCCGCTTCTCGCTCTTCTCTAGTATACATCTGAATGAGGAAGAAGCGGAGGGAGACAGGTGTGGATGTAATTATTACAAAGATGACGAAATGACCAATTGGCCACTTATGAACAGAGTTATAGGCTATTTATACTTAAGCGTTATATTTACTGAGAGACTGTACAAGATGTTATAAGAACGGTGCGTATGAAGCAAGTGTGGAAAAACGATTGTTCTACTGTATGACTGTGGCACTGGCTCTTCAGGTCTGATGATTCTACTTTGTGGTTTATCGGCCTGTTTCTCGGCGTCAACGCATGCCAAATAATATTTAATACGCTTTTTGTGTTGTTTTTGATCTTATCCGCGTCCGAGCCTTAACATTCACTGGAACAGTAAATGTAATGCGATACTCTGTAGGCTATGGTAGCCTATCAATTATAACCTGCAGGCCAGCAAAACATGCTACGAAGCTCCAACATGGAGGCCGAACAGATTTTAGCCTCCACTATCATACATGCGTTCACTAAGATACTGACTTTAATAGTGAATCGCAACTTCGTTTTATAATTTGTGATAAAGTCGAATTAAATGGTACACAATAATCATAAATGGCAAACATAATATCAAAGACGTTGAACAATATACGACCAAATTTCTGAAACGGTGTGTTTGAGCCGGTCACGCATTTCTGAACCGCCATCGACATATGCGCGAAACACTGTTAAACAGAGACAGTGGTGCCAACTAGCAAGCAGTCTAATAGTCAGAATCGTAGGTGTTTTCTCTCCCGTTTTTTGCTTATTCTGTCTCGACAGAAGTTTGGGGTGACAGCAGCAATGTTGCGGCTTATCCCGGTTCGGATTCTGGTTGTGGAAATCCGTCGGTTTAATTCCTGTCACTCGATGAGCGGACCATCGCCCCAGGGTTGAATGCACCATCTTAATAATAATATTCATGCTTGCTGACATGTTTATTCGTCTAGTTTGCCTTTTTGGTACTTCTGCGGGCTCAGCGCATGCATTCCGATGTGCTTCAAAAGTCTCATACGACGCAGGATACCGACTCGATATCGGAACAGCAAATCATCTGTTGTTGACAGGATGGATCATGGTCACTAACGTTCTTTATTCCCGTGTGGTATGTGCTTAAAGTGGCCTGTCCAAAACAAACAACGTAATTATAGCGTATGACTTACGGTGCTTAAAAAAACATTTTATTCAAGAAAATCAACTTGTGCTCTGTTGTACTTTGGGGGAATTTTTTCCGTTTACTTGTGAGGCGGATCTGTATCTATTGACGACCTATATTGTTTCGATGCATAGTGCTCGCGGGAGGTATGTAATAGAATAAGGCGATTTGATTTTTTAGCGCTGTGTTTACGTTGCCCATATGAGCATCACGCGGAATTCACTTAGGAATTTTACATGAGGATGAAGGAAATGCTTTTCACATTTTTGGGGAGCTCTACGATAATCCGGAACAAATAAAAAATGGCCTCTAACGAGGAGCAAAGTACATCGCTTTATTTTCAAAATACTCTAACATATCCTCATCAATTTTAAAAGTGTCAGCTTTCATTATATGGCGATATATGCCTATTATATTATATCTTAAGCTACCTGTTGCTGATTTCTATTTCAGATGTAGCCACAAACTAAATTATAACCTTAATTTATACAATTGTTTTAGCGATATTAGTTTACAGCCTTATACACGTATAATGAGAACGATTCTTAAAAAATGCTAATTAGTAAATACCCAAGTAAATAAATAAAAGGATAATATCGGCTAGGAGTATGTAATAGAAACATTCTGACGATGGGCCAACGTAAGAAGAGCTTTTCCGCAAGGTTTGGATGTTGGAAATAGAAGTATTGACTACCATTGCAATAATGGTCAAGGCATGGATGTTGAAAATAGAAATATTGACCATCATTGCAAGAATGGTTAGCTTTGAGGCGAAATGCGTGGAGGTATAGTGCGTCGGTCACAACATTTAATGTTTAAGGAAACACTGTAATACGTATTCTATGGTAAAGCTACAAATAACAACAAGTATATCACTTGATTCGTCGTGCACAAGAAACAGTGCCTCCTAATACGGACCAGCTCTTTTCGTTCTCAGTAAATCAGCTTTTAATGATTAGGTTTGTTTTTTGTTCATATTATTATTATTATCATTATTATTATTATTATATGGGCCAATTGCCTGCAAATTCCAGTGTTAGCAATCCGAATTCATTTTAGGGACTCCCTACGACCGATCCCTCTATCGTGTTGTGCCGCGCTATATTTGCCTCGCACGTCGTTCTCTTCTATCACGATGCCGGCGGTGCTGTTGCCGGTTTTACGATCCCAGAGTTCTTCAAATGTCTCAGCGAGGGCATTAAAGAGTTGTTACCCGACTGTTCGCTATCCCGCGACAACTACAGCGAGAAAACTTCGCTAACCATTTTAGACTTTCGACCACCGATTCCCTATACCTTTCGCCGTTCCCACTCGTGGTCTGTAACTGACGAACAATGATCAAGAAAAAATGTGGGAAAAGAACAGCCAGTCGGGGCGGGTATCAGGGACATGTTTTAGCGGCCACCCGCTAGCCGTTGTGGTATGGCTGAGGCTTTGGTAACGTAATGCGCTGTCGCTTCGTCTTGTCGGGTACTGCTGAAGCGATCCGTTAGTGCGTCGAACAGTGATCCTTAACGGTTTAACGGTTGCTGTTTACGGCTGGTGGTTGTTCTGTTGGAGACACCTCCTTGTCATAGCCACCGTCGCTATGGTCGTTGGCTCTTTGACACAACCCGATGGGCCGGCGGACAGGTCTTGTCTCGGCGCCGGCAAGGCTGTCGCCGTTCGTACAGGGCCCTCAGCCATCCCAAGCGTCTCTCCCCGGACTTCCTTTCCAGTTTGTCGATGTGCAGTCGCCCCCCGTAAGGTATAAATAAACCCCAACGCACAAATCGCTGCTCAAAGTAGTCGTGTGGCAAAAAACACCATACCGGCAGTACTTCAGCACAGAGGCGAAGCTGCCATTTCGCACAAGATGAAGTGTTTCGTTTTAGTTGGATTGGTCGCCGTGGCGGGTAAGTGTTTGTAAGGGCGAGATGAAAAATGACACCGGTAGACAGACAGCAACAATGAGAGTCCCCGAACGTAAATATTTATCTAGGTTTCTATGGAAATGTCTAAAAACCAGAGGAATGATGCAAGTTAAGTGTGTTTGCACCCCGCCTATTCTCGTCCTCCTCCCGCCCTCCCGTTGTCAGAGGAAGTGTTTGCGAATTGCTGTTCTCCTTATGTTTGTCCGGTGTCTATGAAAGGCCAACGCGAAGCTCCAATATGTAGCTTATTTCCAATGACAGTGCGACGTGTTTGTGAAGGGTCGTTTGTTTTTGTTTGTGTGTGTGGTGTGTATGTGTACACATCAGTAAAGCGGTTGCAGCAAATAGTTTCGACAAGAAGACATTACAGTAGCTTGCCCAGACGGCCAGACGTAGCCGAACTTGTACACAAGCTATTTGTATTACGTTTATTTGACTGAGTGAACTGCTGTTCAAGCGATGTTTTATTCATGCACTACAGTATCTGCAAACGAAGGCATACATGGCTTGTTCTCCTTTCAATTACGGATGATTTTCGCATCCCATCAACATTTAGTGATAACAGTGTACTGGCACGAATGCACGTTCAGTTGTTGTCTTCTCTTTGCCGCGAGTTTATCGAGCAACTGCCGTCATAAGTAGAGAACTAAGATGCCCAACTGGTGATGACGCCACATTCACACCTTCTCTATGACAGTGTCATCACTAATATTATCGCCACTCAATTCTATCTAATGACATATCGAGAAGGGTGTTTGTTTAGTGCATTTTTTGCTCTTGTGTTTACCTCATCATGTGCACGTATTGATCGGCACGCGATACAGACAGCATATAGCCCTTCAAGTTTGCCTTAGAGCTCCCGCTAGCTGATACCGGTAGCGTTGTGCAGTGATAACCTATTTTACAGCATATCTATGACATAGTGTGTTGTATGCTTATCATTGTGGCCCCTCACCTCCTTGTGTGATGCGTGCTGAACATGTACGGCCCATTGACTCTCATCGGACGCTGGTGAGAAATGAGAGGAGAGGAGCAACACTTACTTGATATTCGTCTCCATGACGCGAGCGCTGGCGGCCGTATTCAAATATGTCAAGGTCGTGTGAACTTACAGCACTTCTATGAGGCGCCAGGAAGAGGCTGTTGGTCTGGGTTGCACTTTTCATGCTGATGGTGATGGTCGTGGTGGTAGCGGCTGTTGCTGCGACAGACGCTGAAAGCTGATCAAGAAAATGAAAACGAAGGAATAAGACGATGGTAATTAATTGGATGGCTACTTCTTTGCCCAGGGGTATCGAAGCGCTAAAGCTCCTAAAATCTATGGTCTTCTGATGGCGCTGTTGTTAACACAACACTGACCGTGGTGACTATGCAGACGGAAGGGTACGGAATGCTCTGTAACGAACTGTGTGCGCCACCGCGTACGTATGCTGTTGTGATAAATAGAAAATTACGCCGGTGAATCGATGGAAAACAAATTGACGGAAGTGCCGATTAGGTATATCCATTTTTTTTTCGGCCGCTTTTATTTCTTTCATCGGTTTTCGTTGAACTGCAGCGACGGCCGGTCACACTAAAAAGCAATAGTGTAAGCTAAAAAATATTTATGAATTTGGGCTAATGAAAGCATGAGTGGGTGACGGTTGACTTCAAGTAATGTAGATGAATTTTTTTTTCAGTGTGATGCCCTTTTCTTATTAATGAAACAACCATGTAGCAAAATTCTAAGGGAACGAACCGGCCTTAATTAGTTCACAAGGTGGTTGTTTGAGTACGGAAATGTAATTTGTTTGTAGGAGCAACCTTCTCACCAATGACGAAACAAGCTGTTCGGTTCACTTGTAGGCTGGCGGGTGGTAATCGATTGAATGAGCTCGAGAGCAAAAATAGGTTGTGGGTTGGAAGCATCTTAAGGTAGTACCAAAATGTGCCGGTTTTGAAAAGCTTTACTTGGCGCAAAGATGTTTGGTGTAACGACAATCAACGGTAGATATTGGATACAGCTGGTGTCTGGCAGGATGTCTTAAGGGCTACGGTCTTAATCGAAAAGCGCACATAGAAGTCCAATGACTTCTGCGCATGTAGATTTTCGTATAGCTGACTATAATTTACAATTTGTATACTAATAGAGGATGGATTTTAGCTTGACTGGCATTGTTAAATTTAAATAGCGTATTTTTATTTGTCGATACAACAAAGTCAACTTTTACAGATGTTCAACTGAATGTATGGGAAGTGAATACGAACCAATGAATTTAAACTTTATAGCAACGCTTAGTCGCAATGTACATATTTAATAAATCGAAAGCATTAGCATTGTGTGTTTAAGATAGTGCACTTGAATAAGACGTGCTGAACATGCTTATAAGTGGGGTTTACAATTGAGATTAGTATCTAAAAGGCTACGGATTACGATCGTAAGATTAACTAATTCCGTCTATGCCGCAGTGAACGGACCAATGTGTTACACCGCATGGAACATAATTATCACATGTCGTCACTAAAGTGATATGAAGTTAATTGTACTCAGCGAATTCAAATCGGAAATATTCACACCCATAATGAAGACGCTGAAAAGTCAGGATGCTTGCCTCAACCGTCCTGGTCCAGCAACAAGCAATGCTCTACAGCAGACACTACAACATCATCAGCATGGCCTTGTTTTGAATGCCAAGGTGCTGTCTGCGGATGTTGATAACGGGAATAGTAAACTTTTCGACAGGTGGATTTCTATATTAAACGCACCTTTTGAGTTTTCCCACTGAGTTTGATGAATGAGTTTTGCTTTAACGTTTCACTTACTTAGTTCTATACGGAACCCGTTGACTGACTTTATTCAGCTGCTTCTCGTCAAGCACGATTAGGTATTTGAGATGCATAGTAGAACAATTGTGTGCCCTTCAATAAACCTATAGCTCGTCAAAGCTAAGCTAATGTGCAATTGTCTATAGATAATCTTACCTCGACAAAAGAAAAATGTTTTATGCATTATCGTAGATAATGATGGCTCGTTTGTCTCCCGTTTGCATTTGGTACCGTCGAAAACATAAATCAACGCCAACATGCCTAGTATTGCAACTGTTTTGATGAGAAGTTACAGCTGTTACCCCCGCCGCAACGACAACAAACGCATCGCTCGCGGCTTGGGCTGATTGAAGCGAGTGAGATGGAAGAGGAGATGCGGGCAGAAAGATGAATCTACCATTGTCACATATTTTTTCAATGCAAGAACAACAACAACATAGGCCAAATGAACCCAACGGCCCTCTAGCGCCATTTCTGCATGTGGTCGGCCACAACACAGCCGGGAGTCGAAGAGGAAAACAAAGTTGCGTCGGTTTTTTTACGTGGCGACATGTGGCGACACTGAATCAGCCGCTAAGCAATGGCTAAAGAGCAGATCTTACTCCCGGTGCCACCCTGCCCGTTGAAAGCCCCTGCAAGAAGACGGGCGGTCAGGGTGGGGCATTGGAATGGCGGGATCGTGGCGATGCGCGCGCCTCCCTGTATACGTCTGGGATAACGGCGACCGTGTCTCAAGGCGGAATCGTCCGCCTGACTAGTCTGGATAGCCACCAATGACGGCGGCTGCCCCCTAACACAGGCTTTGCTACTACAAATCAACCGTCACTTAGGGAAGGTACTCATTCATTGTCTATGCTCAGTGTTCAGTTGCACCGACAGCGCGTTGACAAGCAGTGAAAGATTCCAGGAGCAAGCCCGATTAGGCAGTGCAATGATGGTAATGTTGGATCGCTCGCACAACCGCCCCGTGAGGCGCGACGCTTGTGCGTTTTGATGTGGTGTGTGGTGGCAAGCTACAAGCTACGACGTTGACAAACTTCGCCAATTACTGACCTACGCTATCTCGGTTCCTGCCCAGTTTTCGCAATTTTTCGTATCCAATATGTGTACGCACTCTCCCCCCATTCGTCCCTTCATAACTACTGCCTGCCCTTTAACAGTTAGCAGGGCATAATAATTCTTGGGGATGGTCGGCTCCTGCTGGATAGATTCTATGTGCATATAGAAGCCAGTTCTAGCCGGTCAAAAACACTCCGGAAAATTACAAAAGAAACATCTAAAAAAAGTTTGCGTCTAATGCAACCTTTTCTCGATCATTTTCGACCATCTTCTACGAAAGCAGCTAGATAGCTTCTACGTCCACCATGTAGTAAGTCTGCTTGAAGGTTGCCAATTGTCACTGTCAATGAGCGCATTCATGTTTGGATGTCGATTTGCAATGCGGTGAATTTGGAACGTTCGAATTGAGGTGTTCTTCGATATGTATAAGACTTATGGACAAATTGGAAAGTGCACTAGGTGAGCTATTCAATTAAGACTGAAAGCATAGTTTGATTAAAGGCAAAATTCTTCAGACGCACATTAGCAGGGATCAGATGAACGGAGAAAGTTATTATAGTTGCAAAACAATGTGTTGCGAGCGGCAAACAGATACAAAAACTTTTTTTTTTATACAAGGCCCTTTAGCTTTAACTTGTAACTTTGCAGAGACAACTGAATGTTTTGATCTAAGCCGGCAGGTCAAAAAAGCTTTTATTTTGACATCTTGCAGCAAGTCCACTAGAACCAACTTTCAGTGGTGCTAATATCAACTGCCAGATGCGCGAATTACTAGATTTTGTTACAACAAAATGCGTACCACGCTTGTCAAAAAGTAGCCCACCTATTTGTATTATTGCGATTACACTGTTATAATTATAGTCGATATTTTTAATAGAGCTATTATAATATGTAAAGTACGACATCCGAGCTCGGCTCGATATAATAGTTGTTACTATGATGATTGAAAAGTCGTTAGCGTTGACTGTCGTTAGCACCAACAGCACATAAGCAACATTTAGGGACTGAGTCCTACCAGCGTAGTCCGAAATCCTACGACGCGAAAAACTGCCGAATAAGATACAGCGGGTGACTCGGGACCCTGCGTCACAACCCTCATAGATCGGTAAAGGCTCGTCGGTCGGCTTTACCGATGTCGCTTGTGGTCAAAGCCGGTTGATTGGGCCGGTCGAAGATTTCGTTACGTAACCGTATCGTTACCACGGTAGCATGGAGATCTACGATGAATGTTGTCCACGTCCGTGTCCAACACGGAAAATCCGATGGCGGCAAGAATGCCATGGGTGAATAACGTAGCGCGTGGTCACTCACGGTGCCCATTTACCCGCTGATACGAAGCCCACCATGAAGGAGGTAAAGGAAGGATGCGAAACATAAGAACTAGTAACGAAGCGTAATCGGCCGACCACTCGCTTGGTTATGCCGACGTTTAGCTGAGCGAACCCAGCTGAAAACTCGAGCCAGTGAAGTCGCCACTGATGCCGTGTATTTCGCAGATAAAATTATCCACTTAAAAAATAAGCCCATCACATTCGCTATCTCCCGGATATCAGGAGAAATGAAACCACGGTCCATTTGGTGGGAGAGCCTCCCGTGGACATGTACGATAGCGCAACCATGGCAAGTGCCTAAAAAGCCCTGTCTACAAGAAATCCGGACGTTAAAAAGGTAGCTACTATTGCAGAGCGGGATCACGGGTAAGTCCGGTTGAACGATTGCATCCGAAAATACTCTATGTACAGTCTACACCTGCTGAATGTCTATATGTGTAGAAAATATGGTCAATTGTTGCGGGCCACCAAGCGACTACACTGTAAAATTAGGCTTGTATTCGTAGAGTAAGTTTGGGACAAATTTTTTTTTCCGAAATTTATCTAGTTGTGTGATAAGGTCATCTAGCTGTGTCGATTCACTGTACCGGGTGAAAATGTTTCTGTTCCAGCAGTATCGGGCCAACGATCAGCAGATAACAAGAATTGCAAGAAGCCTGATGGCCTGTTCCCGCACGAGCAGTATTGCGATTATTATTACGACTGCCAGGATGGTGAGGCTATACTTCAGGCCTGTCCCAATGGGTTAGCGTTTGCCGGCAAAAAAAAGGTAAGAGATTCTAATTCCTGAACAAAAACTAAGCAATTATGTAACGGTTATCTCTACGGTAAAATGACGTGCTGAAGATAAGCTCTGTATCTATATGTATGTGTATATATATATATACATATATACATAGGTAAAACTTATAACAAAACTTATGACGCTTGTTTTTCTTTATTGGAACCCTCGTATATCTGTAATTTGAATTTTTTATCATAGCAGGCATTTTTTAGCGGGCAATATTGTAACAGACCAGATTACGTAGAAGGTATATTTAGTGAGGAGTTCGCGTTTGGGTAGTGGTGTTTATTGGGAACTAAATTAAGCTCTTCAAACGATTCCACTTCACTGCGCCTTAATTGCGCTACCATTCTATTGCGCTATCGGCCGCGGTTCACTGTAGTATGTCTTTGATAACAATATTTCTTTAATTTGTCATTTTTAAGGGTAAACTTGAGGTTCGCTTGCTTTGGAAGCAATTCAGAGCAAGATACAGGTGATCAGTCTGTAACACTGGGTTTTCAGATAGGTTTTGTGTTTTCTATTGGCTTTTTTGCGCTCTCTGTATAGTTATGGCAAATCATGATTGTACTGAAATTTTTTTACGTTAAAGTAAAATTTTCTAAAATTCGTAATGCCTCCTGTTTCTACGTCATTTAACCGCATGCTAGTTTTCAGGTGAAATTTAAAGAAACTTCCACAAAGGTATGATTTTTTAATATAAGCGTTTTATATGCCCGCATCACTGCCAAATTTGACAACTGGAAAAAATGGCGAAAGTAACCGCAACAGACTGTGATTATGCCTACAAATGGTTAACTTTCATCACGAAAATCGCAGAATGGTCCACCCCATCAAAGCTCTCTCCCCGAACCAAAGGACAATCATTCCACAAAACGAGAACTGTACTGGAAATGTACACTGTACGTAGGAAATGTGCGCTGTTTGCATTTCTACCCATGCTGCACGTTGCGTTTTCACCGACTTGAAAAGATATTCCGAACTTGCAATGCGGGGTTTATCTTTTACCATCAGTGTTGCTGTAATTTCGGATGATGCAACTGTAAAAGTTATTTTCTCATCAGTGCTTATCTCTGTTAATGTCAAATTTGTAACAAAAGATTCGTACCAATTGTCCAAGGGGCATTGTGTAAATAAGGGTTTGTTCGTAATCAATTTGGCTAATACATATATCCATGTTGAGTGTTCACGTTTGTTCACCTTGACGGAACATTCGGACATAGGCAGACGTTTTTAAATCGGTTCCATATGTGCAGTTGATCGCAAACTTCGGCTGTCAACAAGATATGATACTATATAAATCCTGTATTGATTTTGACACCAGAGTGTTTCAACATCTTCCATAATCTGCTACTTCTGATTATCTGCTGATAGCAGTCCTTTTTGGATGCTGAAAGAGAAGATCCGTCGTGCGCTGCTAGTGATTCAAATGATGATAGTCCTCGTACGAAATGAAGAAGCCTCAAATAATATACAGCAAGCAAGCGGATTAATTAAGGGTAATCAAGTGCCTTGAGTAGTTCATCGCAGTATGGAGCGGTCCACTGAACGGAATTCGGGATAATTGGTTGACGTTCTTTGTTTCTTTGAAGTCTTTGATCGCCGACAAAGGTCTGGTACTACAGGATATAGGTTTTCGCTATAGCTCGTATGACTGTTATAACATTTGGGATACCTTTTTGTGTCCTTACCATTTTTCCGACATGGTGCCTCTGTGGTAATATTTCAAGAGTGTTTAATTAACTTTTGTTCAGTGAAAGTTCTGAGCTGTTGGAATAGAACAAGGATCCACAAAATATTATTTTGTAACGCTTTGTGATTTTGGGGCAAGTACAGTTCTGATGAGACAATGATCTTCCAAGAGAAGAAACGAGAGTCAAAGATTTGTCGGCCAAACTCAAGCCGAAGCACCTCCGACAGACGGAGAGAACTGTTAAATGCTCTGGTTCAAGATGCGTGAAATCGACAGGCCGATTATTGTTTAATGTTGGAGCGGACCATTTTCTTTTACGTGTCAATCTTTCGTTATGTTTCTTCGAGTACGGAAAGTTCAATGTTAACAATGAATGTTTTATAAAGTTCGCTAAAATTCTACCCCGCAATGCATTCTTGTATGCTTTCAGGGCTTGCTAGAAAACTGCGACTACCCACACAAGGTGGGTTGCCCGGATGAAGATAACCGGGTAATGGGTCAATCTCCTGAGAGCTCAGAAAACTGTCACTGGAGATATGGCATCTTCGCACACGCCACCTCGTGCACACGTTACTGGCAATGCTGGAATGGCACGGCCACGAATCAACAGTGTCCATTCTCTCTGTTGTACAACGATGCCGCACATGCCTGCGATTGGCCGGATAACGTCCCTGACTGTCAAAAACATCGTAAGTCGATTCAAGCTTGGAGTTCGATATCGTTCGATCCCCAAGCGTACGCAAATGAGAAGAAACTGTTGTTTATGTACTAACCCCGGTATGCAATTTAAAAAACACACGAAGTACCTTTTATAACAAACCAACAGTGTATCAGCTTTTTGCAGCAATACCTACCTAATACAACAGCCAGGGATATCTTTGTTATCTGATTTTACCAATAATTACGGAATACCATAACTGAATACTCATGCCATGGCTGCTTTAGAGAACGTCTTAATAAAATTAGTCGATGCTCTATTTGCACATTAATGAATGAATAATGTGAAAGAAATAGTGAACAGCCGAACTGCGTTTCAACTTTTAAGACAACTAGAACTAAACAAATCCTAAATAAGTTATTGTTACTATTGTCCCGTGAGAAGCAAAATCTTATTTACACTTGAATAATAATAACCGGGAAAGTTACACACATTGTAAAAGAAATCCTGACAAATGGATTTCCAGAGTGAGCAAAACCCATAAAGCGTGTCCAAATCAAGCGAGTAACTTATTTTGCACGCATTCACGTCATACCTAGAAAAGAAGAATCTTTACTCATTTTCGCGTTTCTAACTGACTGTTGCTGATCTTTAGCTATTTGCAAGGATACAGCCAACGGGCCCATTCCTATAGAAAAATCCTGCGCCCGTTACTGGCTCTGCGTGGGCGGCTACCCTCGTCTGCAACGCTGTTCAGCCGGATTAGCCTTCAACCCAGACACGCTCAAGTGCGAACTGGACCACACCGTTCCTGGTTGCGAGCCACCCCCCATTGACGACACCGAGGAAGAAGAGCGCCAATCCCCCAAGCAGAACTCACGGGCTCAGTCACCGCCGCCACGAAGCCAGGCGCCGCCTGCACGTTCTCAGCCTGCCCCCCAAGCGCGACCCGCCCCACGACCCGTCCAACAAACTGTAGCTATTCAGCGTCCTCTGCCCTCCCCGCCCCAAGCTCTTGCCCCTCTACCACCCTCACAGCCAGCCTTCAGACCAGCCCCGCAACAGTTTCGGCCGCAGGCGACACCCAACCAACAGACCGAGGCTCCCGAATACGAGTACGATGACGACGACACCACCGATCCTCCAACCACCCAACGGCCTCGTAGGAGAGCACAACAGTTCGGAAAATAATTGGCCATACGACGACGAAGGCAGCAACGCCTCTGTTGATGGACAATTTTTTTCTTCAACGA
>MNPL01030285.1:976-11347 GCA_002081605.1 Tropilaelaps mercedesae | reverse complement strand
CAAAGTACCTGGTCGTTCATCAAAAGCTGAATGAGAAGAAGTGAGCGATGTGCCAATTATCTGTAGGCAAAAACGCAGAGAAAAGGCAAAACTCATAGATTTCAAAGCCACTTTAATACACTTGCGGATTGTTATATGGACATAAAAAGGTGAACAAAACGTGTAGGTGAGTTGAGGGGAGCAAATATTTGCATACACACTATCAATATGTATTATATGGATGGTGTGTATGAAAATAGGCGAGGGATTATATAAAAGTGGCGAGCCGAACCAAATCATACCCAGCAGTTGTCTCCTATAAAAGCCAAAACAAAATGCCATGACATTATCCCCTGGGGGCGGGTAAGTAGCGATCAAATGAACAACAGCAGCTATACAACTTACTTAGTGATGAATTTAGCATGAGATTCGATCGTAGCAATGGATGAGAAAAAGGGAAAAATTCAGCATGAAGTTGAAGATCGCATCTGCAATTGTACATAGCCTGCTACATATGGCAGATTACATGAATCATCATAGATGATTGTTGAAGAATCAACCACGAGAACAGAGGCAACAATGTTTATTACGATTCACTTCGTACAATGAGGCAGACTCAATAACACAAATGGTAATAATATGAGAAGATTCATACTATTAAATGCGATTAATTATTATCATCATTAATTATATAAATGAAATGACATATATCGTTTCCTGTGGAGGAAGACACGTGTATTCAATTTTACTAATGAAAGTAACGGAAAACCTGAATCAGGTTGATGCAAGCAAACTTGTAGGTCTTTGGACGTAAAAACGAACTTTTAAAGAAAATCAGTTAGGCCAAAGATTCTTTCTAACGTCTATCAAGAGGGGACGTCTATCGTTGGTTAGTACTATACTGCACTTAGGGTTGTCAAAGCTTTATGACAACTCTATGTATACCATCGCGCTATCCACTCTAAGTTTTTTAAGTGAATTGCTCTTTAAGTGAGTTTGCCTAATGAACATTACCAATTACGGCTTTCAGTTCAAAAAATACCCAAAACCTTAAGAATCTCTAAATCCAGAGAATAGGGAACGCTAAAACTATAGTTCAATAATCTCAACTATATCACTGTTGTTGTAGCCTTTCAGTGGGATCTTGCGCTCACGTCAGATAGCTACACTGTCATTAACATATACGTTTCTGAAAAAAGCATGTACTTATGTTAGTGACACTCTTGTTCTGAGGCAATCACATGACGAAAAGTCAAATGAGCAACGTGAATTGTGATTTCTTCCCGACTTAGTTGCAGCTTTAGCTGTGAGTAAAAACGGGTAAGCTTCAGGATTCGTGATATGTCACTCAATGGTTTGCCACGGTGAGAAATGAGTGCACTTTGTAATGTTGTGAAAATCGTCCAAAAGAAGAGCCTCAGCAATCTAAAAAAATATGGCCCTTGAACATCTGCATTGACCTAGCAGGACTGCATTTGATTATCATATAAGTATATGACGTAGACAACAATCTCAAAAAAATTGGCGCACTGTTCACATACATTAGCTAACATGTCTAAGACGTTTAACATACCAGCTTGTCCGCGTGTACGGTAAGTACTAACACTATTGTGTGCACAATGTCGATGCGACATATAACAAAATGTGTGCTTTATTAATAAATGCATTTTGTTGCCGATTTTGTTAATATAAGACTGAGCGCTTCGTTATTTTTTATATTCGTTCATTGAAAATTATGAAAAAATTTATTGCAGCGTTATGCTAACTACCTATTACATACTTGAAGTGTACCTCACAACTGAAAACTGACATTACGAATTTACAGAAAATTTTTCGGTAGTTGACTTTTGTTTGCTGCGCGAAACATGCCCAGCAATGAGGTTCCATTTGTATTCATCCAGCACCAAACTGTTTGAAATGAGATCGATATGACGCTGAGGCTTCCGCTGTAACATCTTTCTGTTCGTATTTCTTCGAGTTATACTTCAATTATTAAAATATAAAGCTGCTATAGAGCAGAAATAGGTAAGCTTTAATCAGACAAAAGTAAACACCATCCAAAAAAATATTGAATGTAACCTCTTCTAACAGGATTCTCAACAAATGGAAATTTAGTATTGATCTAAGGCTTTTGAAAATATATTTTTTGTTGCTTTTAGAGTAGGTGCAAAATTTACCAGCCAACCAGTGCTATTGTTATTGAGGTTTTTGATTTTTAAATTATCCCCTATAGCTATGGAAATAGTAGGTGCCACACTGAATACACGTATTCGTCCTTATGCATCGTATCACATATTCCTGGTTCGCATGCCGCCTAGCCGCAAAGTTCACTAGGCTTCGTGTCATAACGAAGCTGCCTGCGGTTTGCGAAATAACACCCGTAGGTGTAACTCATGGGCAAAGGACCTACGGGCACATCAATGTTTGTGACCACAAGGTTGCATACGTGACAAGCGGTATTATAGATATTCAAGCTACTTCCCTTTATATTTAATTTGCGAGTTGATTTTCCTATAAAAAGCGACATGGTTCTCACGCTTCTACCTAGAACCTAGAGCCTAGGTAGGATACCTAGAAGTAGGTGTGCCAGAAGCACAATGCGTCAGTCAAGTAAAACCGATAAACGGGCATAAAGGCAGACCCCTCACATCTGTAGAAATATTGTGGGTATATTTAACGCAAACCCAATGTTTCTTGTAATAGGGAAAGGAAAAGCTAGTGTTAGTGATGCCTTGTAGCTTCGGATCCCGTTCTAGATAAACCTGGCCTTATTGGTGCGTTGTCCGTACAAATGTACAAATGTGACATTAGGATTACGGCTACTTGGCAAATTTAAACAAGTGTTCGACCGTCTGGCATAGCTTGATTAAAATTGCTCAGTCTAATGTGCGTTGTTGTCCATTGCCTCCACAAGAAGGCGTTATTACAATCTTTACAGGGTAAAATACTTGCGAGAGTAACGCGTCAAAATACTCTCGTCGTTATAATCTTCGCTGTGGCCCTTCTGGCTCTTACCATACTGGCATCTATGAAGAACCTTCCGGCATTAGGAAATAAACTCAAAGACAATTTCGAAGACGCAAAGGAGAAGCTGGGGGAAACTACGAATAATATTAAGGTAGGACTTCTTGGTATTCTTTTTGAAAGGTACGTCAACAGACGTATATTACAGTTTGAAACGTTACGCTTTTCGTTTAAACAGACACAAATTTAAACAGATACTCATTTGGGAAACTCCGAGACAAATGCCTGGTAAAGGTTCACACAATATAGGTGTTGTTTGCACTGGCATCGCTGAAACGGGTGAAAAAATTAACGTATTTGTGTTCTAGCATATTGTGTATAGCAATTCTGTATGCCGTTCATGAATCTGTGTGAGTGCGTAACAAGGCCTGCAGCTTATCCATTTTTCCATTTAGTGTCTAAACAATATGAAATATATGACAGGTTATTATATTTAGGAGTGGAGTTGATTTACTTGAATTAATATACGGCACACTGCTTTTTGCAGGCTTGTGTCTCTGGACTAAAAATTTACGGATGAAGCTTCAAGCCTGAAGACCTGATGAAAGATTTGAAAGACGGAAATATTGCAAACCTCATGGAGTGCCTGAAATCTAGGAAATCTTAAAGTAATTGGATAAATAAAGCATCAAAAGATTTTGATGCAATTCTTACGTGTCTCGTGCAGAGTGTCATACTGTTGTGAAAACGGGTCGCGCATATTTGACTTAGCGAAGGAGATGAGTCAGACGAACGATTAAGTTTGATTTCTCTTGTCCATTAAGTCAGTTGATCCCTTGGGTTACTAAAATGGTGCAAATTGATATTTACACAGTTAGAAATTTTATTTGCTATTTCGTACTGGTGCGATGTTTACCATTAGCACTATATTATGATTATATGTCCCGGTTATTTTTTGAGAACTATACGTAATATCACGAGTCGGCAAGTTTTTGTCTCGTTGCACATCGGAATAGCCAAAACGATGCAAAGTGTTTGTTGTCTTAGAGTCATTCAAAGTTTACTCGCTTACTAAATATTACTAAGCTCATTTGCACACCTTTCTGGGCAATACACATTTCGCTAGCTGGCAGTTCGAACACAATGAAAGGTAATACTGTCAATGCCAAAGTCGAGTCTATTTCATTTCTTCCTATAGGTAGCAGGGGCTGACAAGTCCGTAAGAGGTGGTTCTTTCATGCTTACTGTACTCTTCAAGCATATTACATATACTTCTGCCTTTCTCTATTAAAATGTAGCCGTTCATTCCTTCCCGCGTTCCACGAGTTTTTAACAATCCTCGTATCCTGACCGTTGGCGTTTATATATATATATACGCGTAACAGCTGTCCCACTGAGCCTTGTGATGTATATTGATTAATCATTACCATTATGCGTGCACTTGTCTGGCTTAAATACGATTTCTGGAAAACCACATCAAACATACAGTTTTTAGCCTACAAAAAAATTTATGGGTCGTTTAAACAAAGGCAGGGTTGCAATGTTGTAAGCAAAAGCTATAGCGACTATGTCGAAAACTGTTGTTGGGGTAAGTACCATAAAAGAGCAATAAAACGCTGTTTAATGTGTCTGCCGTTGCAAAGCATAGTGCATGCATATGTTATAATAAGTAAAATAAGCTGCAATATTTGCTTTTTGTATGTTCTGTCAATATGGTTATTTTTTGTAACTTATTAGGCGAAAAGATAACAGAAGGCCTGCTGATCCTGAAGGAAATAGACTCTTTTTTGGCGATCTAAAGGACGCAGGTGAAATTGAAGCGCGGGTTGAAAATCCTTCTACTAAACCCATTTTCAAATTCGCTCAAAGTGGTTTACTACAGCTATTTATACTAGTAGCATGTCTCGTATTGCTTTTTGAGTATACATTTCTGTAATTCTAGCGCCCTCGAATAAACTTACCTAGATTTATTGCGGAGCTCGTAAAGTGCATTCGCCTATCAGCTTCGACGCTTATAAAAGTATCACTATCACCTGAGGGAGAGCTCTTTCAGCTGGCAATAACGATGCCGCGAAAAAACAATGGTATATTTCATTACAGAAGACCGGTGCTTTCCTAGCGTCATATTGTCTTTTTAATAGCAAGCGGACAGACTGAGGAATTTTTATATCTCTGAGTGTACTATTGACGCACATTCCCGTTCCTTCATGATGTTCGCCAGATCTTCTTTGACTATAATTTATGTGAACTTATATTCGATGTAGGAATGAGGCTCAAGTTCGCTTCAATTTCCGGTTGTTTTCACACGGCTATATCTGCTACGGTCATACAAAAGTAATTAACTGCTGGATTTCTTTTTTCAAGGCTCCATCGGCGTTACACAGGGACAAAATGATGTGCTTATAAGATGCAAGCGCCTTGCTTTATCTGCTCCGACCTACGATAATTATTGTATATCCTACCAGCAAAATATAAGCCGCTAGAGACTACACATTGTATGTAATACAATAAAGCTTTTTTTTACTGCGGTGCGCGTATCGAAACTAGGTATAGATAGACTTAGAATAATAGAGTTGATGTTGAACTGTTTTTACTACAGTGGTACAGTTTCTATTTACTCCAATGATATGTTGCATTATATTTTTTAGTCGAGATTGTAGTTTGGAGACACATAGTTTATGCAGTCAGTTACTATAACTATAAAAAATAAATGTTTAGCTGGTAATCATATCACTAATAATATACCTCGCTGAGCAATTTTAGTTCAACTCAACATCTTTGACGTCGAATACACACGAGAGCTTGGGATTACGGAATGTTTGATTTAAATAGGCAGGGTACACGCTAATCGAAGCGGTACATGTACTTGCAGATATTTTCTATGAAGTTGGCTGTATCTAGTGATAACTATCGCAAAAGTAAATAGAAAAATATAAGCAATATAAGTTTCCTTCTAATCATATGTGTGAGGCGAGATAGAGCACATGCAACTGCAAATTCTCATATGCCGTCCGTTAGATAAGATGTAGCAAAGTTGTTTGATATCACCTGTCATTTTGGCAAACAAAAATTGTCCATCAATTTGTCGCTGCAAGTACCCATATCTGTTTTGATCTAAGCAGCTAGGTTTTTAGAGCATAACTGCAGTTATACCTACAATGTTCGAGGGTGAACGCTTGGCCGACCGTAGGATTCGTGTGCGATAAATTGCTGGTTATCTTCATATGAGAATTCTTAATTTATGGCATAACAAGTAGAAACCACTCTTTCTTCTTTTTAGTAATTTACTAGCATCTCCTGACCAATCTATCGACTTTTCCGTCTTGCATAAACGCTCGGGCTTCTATTGTAAACTTCTATCACAAGCTTCCAGACGTCGTAGAAAATAAATCATCAACGATCAAACTATGCTTTTTCTATGTTTTGATCTATACGACCTTTCCGACAACGGCTCTTTTGAACGATAGCAGTATTAATAGATCTTAGAGCAGATTTAGTTATCTACCTAAGCGGAATTAATTTGCGACGTTAACATACAGTAGTCCAAATATAAATGCGGAACTTTTGATATCCTATAGGTAAGTGGTTGTAAGGCTGAAAAAGCGTTGCGCTCTGCAAAAGCCTCTTGAATCGTGGGTGCTGCTGGGGTCCCTAGTTAGGTGTAGCCTCACAGATCTTGGCATAGCTACCTTACACAATCGGCATTTTATGAAAGCTGGGGCGTGGTAAGCTGGAAAATGTTAGGATTATTCTCTTGTTCAAAAAGAAAAATGACCGAATATTAGTGCTTGACTATCGGTCGATACCACTGATAAACTATTTTTCCAATGTCATGGAAAAATGTGTTGTGGATAGACCGGACAATTCTCCTGTTCGGTAAATTCCTTTCTTCCTGTGAGCTAGATTATCATATGTGCAGATTCACGGAATTAGTTCTCGCCTATCTCTGGGAAATAACATACAACAATAACGAACTTTTTCATTTTTCTTCACGTCTTTGCAGTATTTGACATTTTCAGACATTCTCTCATACTTCAGATCCTGGCACACCTCGACTTTTGCTCCACGGGTGTTTTTCGGTTCCGCTCATACTCCTCTGATCGGAGACAGGTTGTAAAAGTTAGTGTGATGGAGTCTAGATAAAAGCATGCCAATGTCAGGACTTCCACAAAGGAACAGTGACTTGATGCTTTCGGGAACTTTGGGCTATATTACGTTTGCACAAGGTTTACTCTATTCAAATTGCCCTTGTTACTCTCGGGATGCTACATGATAGAGTACCGGAAAACGTACTTATGTTGAAAAGATGACTCTCGGCCTGACTGTATTCACGAAGCCATTCGTCAGGAAAAAATCTAGTTGGAGTATACTTGCTTACCGCATACCAGCCATTTAGGGGTCGTTTCTTCACGAGGTCAGGACATTTACTTTATCAATAAAGTCTGCCAGTGCAGCGAAGAGAATGAACATAGACAAAAGTGATTAACTTTGGGCCGTAATTCACTGTGCTGTACTATATGTACAATAATCTGTTTGTGCGACTGGTTTCCTGTTTGTAGTGTCTTCGCTAAACATGTTTTCTTTACGAAAATTTAAGATTTGTAAATTTGCAGTTCTGTTAACCTCAGAATGAACGCATGAACGGATCATGGAACCAGGCGTAACCTTAAAGAAATGCTCCGTGTTCAGCGTGGAAGGTAGTCTTGTATGCTATGTAAGTAGTAGAGAGGATGGAATCATGACGGGTTTACTGAAGGGAGTTTGTAAGTCGATTGATTGCACTGGTTTCATTTTGATCAAATCCTCGCTAGATTATACGTTAGCCATTCCTACATGAGTGGCATCTGGATCTCGGCGGACTTTTTTATGCCACATACATCTAACTAAATTGCTCCTTATACTCTTTGCCACTGACTAGAATGGAGTCAACGTTATTTATTGTACAACGTTGTCTAACTCGTCACCATGTAAACATCATAAACAAGTAAATCTTATAGCGGTGTTTTCGGAATTATTTTCTAATTATCTCTCGAAAACGATCGAGGATCTTCAAAGAAAAAAAGACTTCAAGAGTAAGTTTTATGAATTTTGATAATGCACGTAATAGTAAAACCTAACGCTTTCAAGTTATTTAGGTTGTTTTCATCTCAAATTAAGTCGTGAGCAGTATTCTACTGTCAGCTTTTGTTAGGTTAACTTTTATGGCAGCATTGTCACATGACCTTCATAGCATCTTTTGTAAATGATTTGGTTAATATGTATGGAAAATATAAAGCTGTGTGCTAGGTTCGTCGTGCACGATTTCGTGCATGAGAAACGAAATGTTGACGCTGATGGAACATTAACATTTTATAAGATATTGTTACAGCATATTAAGGTATTTTATAAGTATCTCTTGTTCGGTCAAAATAATAAGAAATAATTCACTTTTGACACTTCGAAATTAATTAGATTTTACAAAAAATAATGATCTGAATTTTTTTATTTAATGGAATTTTGTGTCGAATTGGGTGGCTTTAAAGCTCATTTTCCGTAAGAAAGAATAAAATATCGTTGTATCGAAAGCCATTAGTTGCGCCGCCAAAATATTTGGGAATTTTCTTTTAAGAATTTTTGCCCACACTGTAATCTTTGTAAAGAGAAAAAATATATACCAAAAATGAATGACTATGATGTATTGGATATGAATATGCATGAAACCCCAATCATTACATACATGAATAGAGGCCAGACGTATGTGAATATCAGATACTACTATACTCATGTAAAAATAATTTTTCACCATCAATTCTAGTGAGCAATATTACTAGTAACAAAGCAGCCTTAGAAAACGGCACAGCAGCTATGAACAAAGGGAAAGCACGAAAAAGTCTTATTACTATGCGTTTACTCATACGGAGCTTTACTTTTTTGACATAGATACCCTTTCAACTACATTTTAACTGCTGGATGACCTTGTAAGCATCTTCCTACTTGCAGTTCATGAGATCGGCGGGCTGTTGCATTATTGATTTAATTGAATCGAGCAAGTTGAATAGCTCGCCACGCGCTTGTCGAAAGAATGAGGATAATAGAAATAGTTTTTTTAGTATCTTTTTTTGACTTTTTTGCGTGTAAAACTAGCAATTTCTTTTAGTTTGCCGGAAATTAATGATTCCTCGACTCATTGATTATTATACGCTCACTGGCTGTCCATTTTTATAATGGTGGAAACTTATTAGCAAACACAAAAAATTGTATATTGGCCTCTGGACCGCTTCAGAGTTGAGTGAACGATTGGAATTTTTAACACTTGTAGAAGAGGTTTTGTCTACCATTATAGTACACATTGCTCTGCCTCCAAAATAATGTTTTGTACGAATAACCGATTATATTATTTATCGCAGCTTACAAATTACGCATGTACGTTATGCTCTTGCGCCACCTTCCGGCGGCAAAGACGAGAGCGGCATGCGAACTGCTCGCCAATGACAACGTATAAGCTCGCGAGAGTGTCGAGAGGTTTTTTTTTAGGGACGAAATTGATTTTCGTCGTTCACCGTAGTTATAACCCTTTACACACGGAATAGAGACAAAGTAAAAACATTTTTTGACCATCTTGCCCATAGCTACTGTTTTTATTTTGGATTTTTTTAGATTCTTTCTAATTCCTCGGATAAACAAAAAACAAAGTCGAAACACTTGTATGCTACCAAGATAATATTTTATTAACTTTTGTTAATTAAAATGATGACCCAATTATGTGCTGCCTTATTTTCATGTAATAAATAATTTCTGAAAACCTTGGTCTATCCACAAATATATTAATGCAATCTAATTAAAAAATGAATTTATTTCTTCTATGAAATTTTTTTTATCAAGGACCAGACAGATTAGTGTCAAATTGTAGTTTTTAGAATTTTACAAATGTAATGAAACCAACAATTGTAATGATCCGGACGCACCGAAATTTTGATGCTCCATAAAAGGTAAACATCGCTTAAGCCATTAAGCGGCATATTGTAGAGCAAATTGCAATGGCTGAAAATAAAGGAATCGTTTTTTGTAACATTTGTCACATGAGAAATACTTTGGAGCATTTCCGTTTTGTAATTTGCAGTGTTATCGACGTAATGCAAATATATATCGAACATATGTGTGTATATATATTTGATTTGTGTATTATCTGCGATACACATGTCGAAATAGCATGCGTAGAAAAATAACAGGTTAGCATTAGGTGAATGGGTTGAAGTTTGTAGCTATGACATTTAAACCGTCTTCCTTAGAAAGCTTGTCGGGTCAAAAGGCTTACATAGGGCCAGTAACATTGTAATTATCGATCCATAGGCTACCAAGAGATGATCTAAGGCGAAACGTATTAGTCAAAAACGAACCATTCCATTGTATAAAGTTTGAGCATTTTTTTGTGATAATTATTTTACGATA
>MNPL01030281.1:62114-103662 GCA_002081605.1 Tropilaelaps mercedesae | reverse complement strand
TATATATATATATATATATATATATATAGCGTTGTATCTTTTAAGCTCAATTGGTTATATAACCTGGGCCGTCAAAACCGTCGGATTCTTGTCCCCTCGATAGTTTTTCTTCTGTAAGCTCCCCGGGTTTAAATAAAACGCTGGCTTTGCGATACATTGGTTCTTTACAACTCAGTAATAAAAATAAACTCTGAATTGTTTCATTTTATACAACTTTTAACCAATCTACGGTTATTATTTAAAATTAAAGAAAATATCTGAAAATATCTGGTGAAAAAGCCCAATAAATAAACTCGATCGATGTCACCATGCTACATCTATACATAATTCCATGCTCATACAACTACTTATCAGCTCCTTTCTTATTGTCGATAATTCTCTACAATTATATATCATCCGAAAGTATCTGTTATCTTTTTTATGTAAGAATAAAGAGACGTTGTAAACATAATATATCAAGTAATCTACTCGTGATAACTTTGCAAAAAATAACACGTCACAAAAAAAATTACGCAATGGTCAGCGTGGGTTACGATAAATTCAGTGAGGGCATCTACGTCTAGTTTTACGTAGATGCTTTAATAAGTCCAATCTGGAGACCTTATCGGAATTGATCTGACCAAGTAGAGCAGGCTTTAATCGGTCACTATATATTGAGAGAAAAAATGGAGGAGTATCAGGAAGTAGCACGAGTTAAAAATGCTTATAACATATACTATTATTAGATGATGAAATGTTCTTATGCGATTCGTTGGCATAGCATGGCGTTCACCGATAGTGCCGACTGTAAACGGCTTCCTTACACATGTATGTTATTAGTTTTCGCAGAGTCTGGAACAACTTACCTAAGATTATCGATTGGCAATGACAACGGTGATGTGCAGTTATCCAACGCTATCTCTCGATTGTAATATAAAATCGCCCAATTGGATTTATAGGAAGCCTTGTCACACCGTCTGAATCTACACGGAATCTACACACGGCTATAGGACAGCTCGTGCCGAAGAGAAAGGGAACAAATATGTTAACAAAACTAATGTCGTCTACGTATGAAGCGTTAGCGAGGATACAGGAAACGAAATGAAGGCTATAGCCGTATGTGGTATAATATGTTTAGCCATAATCATATGTTGTCCAAATAATCCAAACTAGATATATAACAAAAATTTTAATGCTCTAGTGGAAACTATGTATTTTTATGTAGTTCTAATACACAAGTTTCCATGTAAGTTCTGCTCGTATGACATTCAACAGCGATTTTCACTTATTTCGAGGAAATGGAGATTGGACATAGCATAGAAAAAACCTGATGATGGGGAATCGGCGACAGCCTTGCGATAAATGTATGCAATCATTAATTAGTTTTGAGGTCATGAATACGGCGATAATGGATAAATCTAAATATAAATGCTAAAAAGGCCCTTGTCACTATTATGTTAGATTTTGCTTCAGATTTGTACTTGTATTTTTGTATTTCGGTAAGTATTTTGGTACCTCACGTATATATATTCGCAATAAAACATATACTTTTTTTCCGTGCGTAATTATGTTTAATAGCTATTCTTGTGTGAAGTTTTAACAACAATTTGCATATGAGGTACTTCCATTTTTATAAAAGCTTGTAAACAAATACTTTAAAAAAAATAATGTGTTTATATTTTTGCTTAAAAATGCGATAAAATGTTAAATAATGTGAGTGTTATTTTAACTGCACACATAATGCTCATCTTTTTCTATGTTACTTAACCGCGTTCATTGTGTCATATCGTGTACTAATCGGAATAATTTCAGTTTGCTCTCTTTAGTAGTAAGAGAATTAAGAGAGAGAGTAAGAGGGCAAAGAAGAAGAAGAAGAAGAAGAGAGCGACGGCTAGTCATGGTTTTAGGTTTAAAACTCAGAACTATTACAGGTGAAACAGTGAATCACACAAGCACGCACATATACAAATAAATCTAGAATGTGCCTAACGTCTAATACAATTTAAATATCGTGTTATCTGCGGGTAATAACATGAAATGTGAATATACGACTAACCTATGCGAGCTACTGATATAATCATACGAAGCTTGAATCAAGCCGATATTTTTTTATAAATTTATTTTTCTATATTTTCATCACCTTAGTAAAGCACTCAAGTAAAGCGTGGTCTTGACTTGTTATTTTTGTATGTTCTCATTTTACTGAACTTACAGTACCAATAGCAAAAAAATATATATGTAATTCCGCAGACAAGAGTGCACTTTAACAGATTTTTCTATCGCTGGCTTTTGTATATGTTGTAGAAAACTTTTTAAATGCATCAAAAACAGGCCCGAAAAAATTCGTTCAGAGAATACTTGATTTGGAGGCACTTCCTAAAGAGTGTCCCCGAGTTCTTGGCAAGGACAAGACACTCATTTCTTCTATTTCCGAATGCTCTGCTTTTAGCTTTATCAACCCATTCAAAACTTGTGCACGCGTGAGAAAGCGGACTTTAAACCGCAGGCAAAAATCTGTGTTAAATATGACGCTTGTAATATTTCACTTCTATTTTCATACGTTATTAATTCTGCCACTCCTCTATTACAAATACTTTTTGGGGCTGACTATCAGTCAACGTTTAATGTCCACGGTACCGCCTCTACGTTACCGCCGGTACTTTACCCGATAAAAGACGTCTGGAAGTCAATTTAAGCATGCTATAAACTCATATAGATATAATAAGCATAGAACTGGGAACGAACGCTTTAACTAGCATCATGCTATTAATACTACAACAGTAACGGACATCGTCTAGCGTGCAGACGCGGCTTGCGTACAGGAACTCAACAATAAGATACGCTTATCAATGTACCCCATCGTCAAGCAACGTAGAGGAAACCATTACACCCTTAAAACTTAAATTGCGCCTGGACACTCTGCCCAGCGCGAAACCTAAGTTTGTCGGCACGGCTTGTCTTTGCATCTCGTTTTCTCTTAGCAACTTATCGAACAACGTCAAAAACGGGTGAAATACTTGTGCGCTTGTTATTGTATAAACACGTCTCGTTAGCCGCTAATAGCAAGTGTGTATAAAATCAATTAATCGTCGGATCCTTTGACTCGCAGTTCCGTTAGATAACCGATACTCGTTAAGGCTGAAAAGGCTGACGAGGTTCAAAAAGAGCCGCCCTACCAAGGCCGGCTAGGACAAGTGAAGAAGTTTCTTTGCGTCAACAATTTTTCGCCATTAAGCTTACGAGGCAACTTCTATTGTTGCAGCGTTAGTCGAACATGATAGGTGGATGGGATCCATGCATTCATACCTGGAGTCATCTAACGCCATGAAGAAATGAGGCGTTACTGAAGGCCAGTCTTGTGAGATCTGTGTCGTACTATGAATTCCTACAGGAGTAAAAGAGGTCAGTATGACCCACCTAGTGGCATTAGTGCAGATCTTGTGTATGACTTAGGTCTGACTTGATACACAGCCAGTTTGTGCAATACATTCAGCTGCTTGTTCTTGTATCAATGACGAGATTATGTGAATCATTTATAGAGAACGAGAAATACGAGAAACCGATGTGTCCGCTAAAACGAGTGAGAACGCGAGGCTCAAGTGTTCCAAGTGGCACGTTTCCATCAAAGAATAAGTGTTCCAAAATTCCTAAAACGAGATCCAACGGTGAGCACTCTACACGGGCTTTGTTTTGTAGGGATGTACTGGGGAAACGAACGCCTAGCCCAGTACATTGAATTTCGACGACATACCGCTGTCTAACAAAAACAGAGCGACAAATTAACAACATTCGCTTTACAGTCTTTACTGCGTCTGATGTAATGTCGCGTGGCTTGCGTCTGGGAGGTTTTGTTTGCATGTTCGTGTGTGTGCATGTTCGTGTGTGTGCATGTATATGCATGCGGTCATGCTTGTGCGTGTATGTGTGCTCGAGCGTTTGCGTGTGTCTGTATGCGTGCGTACGTATGTGTCTGTGCGCGCGAATGCGTCTATGCGTGAGTGCATATGTGCGTATGCGTGTGAGTGTGTGTCCGCGTTTTTGTAAATGCTCGTGTGTGTGTGTGTGAGCATGTGTGTGCGTGTCCGCACGTGTGTGAGTGTCCGCACGTGTGTGAGTGCGTGCGTGCGTGCGTGTGCATGTGTACATACATGTGAGTATGCGGGCGTGCGTTTTCATATGTGTACGTGCGTGCTTCCTTTTTGGCGTCTAGTGGTGTTAATATTATTTTTGTCTACGGATATGGGCTATATGCATTGTGCATGATGAGGCTGAAGCAATAGAGGTTGTCCGTTAACGCCTATGCACCGATAGATTCGTAGCTGTCGTCGCATCTTAATGAACGAGTTCGGCTTGGCTGTGTTAGAGAATAGGATAATCTAGCCCTCATGGCCCACTCTAACGAATACGCACGCGAGCCCATTAATGGCATACTCGTTGAAAGAGAAGTGCTTGCCACGGAAATATTGGTCCTCTTTATTGGATCAATTTCCATCGATATCCTTGTTCACCTGGACATTACTTCTCGAAGAATACCTAATATCTTGGACAAACTCGTTAAACTAAAAGGCGGTAGTAGACGAGCCCGTGTGTGCGTTTAGCTGATTGGCGAATTCGCGTTTGTCAGCAAGTGTCGATGTGATTTCATTGTGTTGGGGCATAAAACTTGACGAGTAGCCATGACTGCAGATAAGCATGCTGTGCATTAAAAGGAAAATCTGCATAACTCTGACGCTGAACGTTCTCTTCCACAGAAAAGCACAGCGTTCTTAAATTTTATACCTTACAAGTCTGACGCAATTTTATAGTGTCATAACGCATGACATGTGTCACTTGCAGCTGATACTGAATTGAAGAAAGCTCTACTCCGTCATGAAATTTTGTTAAACAAATCAGATAAGGTAATGAAATATAAGGTAGGATAATAAGATAACGAAAATTTCCAATTTACTTTTATTCTCCGAAATAAAATCAATACACTTTTTTCTGCCATACCGTTCGATAGTAGCATCTTTTTCAATCATAACGAAGAAAACAGCACGCAAAAGAAAAATCAGGTAGCGACAGCTTCAGGGATCGTCGTAGCTGCAGCCAACGTTAATGGAATACAAATGACTCCATGTGGCCTTACTTGGTCCAACAGCGGAAATCAAATTATGTGTTTATTATGTGCAAATTATGACAAACCTCTCTAAAAGGAGGTCCGCCAGCTGTAGCATAATTTGGCAACAAAGTTCGTGATTTCTACGACAACCTCAACACTGCATTGATGCTGTAGTCCTTCATTTGACAACGGCGCTATATAGACAAAAATTACTTGAACAAAATGAGTCAACATCAAGTTGTCAACAAACCTATTTTTTTGTCGGTTGAGGTTCAACCCATCCTTTGACAAGCGTTAGATTATATGGTGCATGTTCCCCCTAAAATACATGTTAGGACACGAAATAGCCTATTTGCATGATACCATTACAACAGATGCCTATAAAGTTACGCGAGACACCATAAGAAGACGGGCCACACTATCGACGTCGTTATTGTTTTGTCGGTCGCGCCGATGAAGTGCCGGTCAAGATATAAATTTGTCTTGTCTAGGCGCTATCGCAAAATCTCGTTGGCACCACGAATACGATCATCATCAGATAGACAATTGATGAATGCTCTGCCAGGACTGTGATGATACTGGTGCGAAAACTGTAACAAGGAGCATCGCGCGCTATTTCCATTCAACGCAGTCATCTTTGAGTGAAGATAACGCCTAAACCAGTAGCGTACGTCGCTTACACATAGCCAATACAACGCTACCCCTGCGGTCAAACAGTACTTGGGTGGCGGCGCTAGCGGTTCACATTGTGTTTCGTCCTGAGAGAAGCAAAGTCGCATCGAAGGTTCGCGCGAATAACATGGGCCGATTACGGCGAAAAGTACAACCGAAAAGAACGGAACTTCATCTACGTACGGCGGTGGCAGAATGAATGTCCAAATAGAAGGAACCGCGTATCTTGTTATTGTTTGTTTGCCAAGGGCTTGGTTCTTTGCGTTGGCGTATGAACGTTAAGGTTTGAGCTTTAATACGGTAGATTTGAGAACACTTTTTACATCGTTCTGTTGGCGATGCTTAGGAACCTGATATTCTATCGTTATCCTCGTGATCAACGAGTCTTGGTTTCGTATACGGCGCGTGTAATCTGCGTTAACTTGGTGGAGTAGTTTTGATGGCTTAAGTAGCAGCGAAAAATAAAAACAATAAACACATTGACGAATTACCTGCGCTTTTTGTCCGGAAAGCGTTGATTGATTTTAGCTTTGCCCTTGACGGCAATCAACACCACCGTGTGAGTTTCGTCGACACCGAACGAAATGTCGTAACGATAAACGATCATCCCAAAAGCCATTCAAATATGTTAAGCGTCCATTCATTCGCCAAATTGAAACCTTAGGCTGATTTAGGCTACCATACTTTAGGAAAGGCGCTTGACAGAGGGACGACAGTGAAACGAGCTTTAATGTTAATATGAAAATTGAGCAAAATGCGTGATTATCATGGATGGCATTCCATACTCATGCACAAACATGAACAGCGGCAATACTTAAATATAGTTGGAGACTTCTCCTCGGGTGGGGTCGGCTGGTTACTTCGCAGAAACGTGCAAAAACAGTACCAAGAAAAGACGCCAGGCCACTTCCGCAGCTTCAATGTGTGCCAGGACGTCACAGGTGTTACCAAAATCAAAGCACCGTTTTCCGTAACCGGACTTGGAAGTGGTATGGGTTTGAGGGAAGGCTTCGGAGTCATCCTCAACCGTTCGCTGGGGAACGCAGATGTCCGGCTTCAACAAAAGATAATGGCGTTTTAATCTGAGCTCCGGCAAACGGCCATCCCAATAGTAACGGATGTATCCCGTTATTCAGGGTGGTCTTTCGAGGGTTTGTCCGTGAGGGTAAGTCATTGGAAAATTGGCCGTACACTGCAGTAAGGCGCTGCAGAGGAGAACCGTTGCGAAATGGACGCTCCACCCATAAGTGCCATTATTTTTTGCCATTTGCAACGAAAATTATGTCTAGCGCTGGAGAGTATTCAGTTTTCGGCGCGTGCGTACATAACCGTGTGTATGGGTGCATAACTACGATGTACACATAACCGCTTATCGCATTAATCCGGAAAGACCTATACGTAAATATTGAATCTAAATAACTACGTATCAAAACTTATGCAGAAGGCGCGGTCAGGCGATGTGTTCATGAATGACATAATAGTTAAAATATTGGAACGGATAACATGGGGATAGGAAGATATATTTTTGCCCTTATTTAGATGGAGCTATGGATGTGAGAACTCCTAAAGCTAATGTAGATTTATACATTTATTGTTGCTCCCATTCACAAGCAGTGAAAGCAGTCAAACTAAATACAAAGGATAAGTAAAAGTGTAGGCGACTATGTACGAACGTTCGTTGTGGCTTAGTCATTTTTCGTTGTTGTAATTTATTTGCTGTACTGACGCGCGCCAATTTATTCAACAATCGTTGCAATTTCTTCACACGAAAAAACTCAATGCGCCTGGAAGGTCATTGTCCATATATGCTTCGCAAACATGTTTGACTACGATCGTAACGACTACCGGCATCGTGCGCTACCTGGATAAAAACGTTTGCCCAGATTATCCACATGAGCGCGCATATGATCAAGGAGGTACTCGAAGCATATTGTACATGCAGTGTGCGTTAACGAATTACGCCTTATCGCGCTACTTATCTGTGCAAACGCGAAGAGATTTTTCGGGCCATACTTTTGTTCAACTTTTTCAGGGGATGAAACAATATTAAGTGGAATAAAGCGCCCCTTATCCTCCGGCCAGTATGTTTACCTAAATAAATCTCATCTGTGTGATAATAGTTAGAATTATTTAATTGCTATTGGCAATATGCAACGCAATTTTGATAGTGAAAGCTGTTGACTATATGCTAATAACAACATTATCAATCTTAACCGCCCTTCAGCAATTCGTCTATCAAACGGTATCTGCCAGTAATTGTCATTGCGAACTCGCTCTTAACTGACCAACGGATTTGAGCAATAAGGCTTTATGTTGGAAACAACCTGTTTCTGCCAGCAAAACTTACAGTATATGCTCAACAACACACACATATATATGTACAATACATGTACATACACATGTACAAACATCTATGTGTTTTAGGAGTATTAGTGGGAAGCTATTGTCGTTTGATGCTGTCTACATATTTGCCTCTGGCATCTCAATAAACAATTGAGCGCAGGTGGTTTATGTAGTTTCCAACTACTATGTGACCATTGGCTACGCAATCGCTCTTGTCCTCGGTTCTCGAATAACAGCAATAACACAATCGCCTTCGGCCTCTGGAAAGGGATGCATAAGGGAGCGACAGACAGTCAGCGGCAACGAAGTCATTTCTCGTCTACTTTCCCTTGCTAGTATGGTTTGAAGCAGTGGCCCGCCCAAGATCGGCCGGTCAGATCAGCCCGTGTGAGCCGCTTCGTTCCATCAGTCGGGTCTAACAACCGCGACGCTGGCAAAGCAGTGCCGCCTGCCATCGACGCTTGACACGCAGACCGCAGCGTCGGCAATCTGCTACAATCAAATAAACGTGCTTGCCAATGGTCCGGTCTATGTGTATCCTTTTATGGCAAATAACGATGGAATGATGCCTACTGATGATGAGGAAAGGTGGATAAAGAGGCGAATCGTGAAAATATTCATTGCATCTAACCATTCGCGCAGAGCGTACGTGTGGCGGGATTCAATTATTTAATCGATGAAATATAGCGATATAAAATTTAACTTAAAACAAGGGAGCTATCTTACCGATTTCACGACAAAGTGTAAACGAGATATCGCAAACAGCTGAAGCAGGAAAAACAACTTTTTCCACACAACAAAACAACAGGAAAAAGAAAAAACAAAAGAGTTTCACCTGTACGCTAGAAAAAGTTTCACAAAAGGAGCAGCATGCAAGTAAGTCAGTCATGGCCAATATTACTGAATAGAGCAGCTAACAAGAAGTAGCGTAGTGATTAACATGTATACTGAATCGAGATTACAAAATGTGTAATGTGCGTCTAGCACTCGCCTAGTAACATGACAAACACAGAGTGGAATAGAAAATATCTGAGCATATTTCTTCAAGCCTTTTTCGTTGTATACTAATGGTAATCAGCAATGAGAATGTTCCGTCTCAAATTTTGATTTTTCGTCGTTTTGGGTTATGAAAAGTGCGGAGCATTTCGTAGTAATTTTTCGACTTTTTGAAAGCGGCGTGGGCGATAAATATGATGTGGCTATCAAAACAGTGCGAAGACAACAATCGGATAGAACACGGCAAAACAACCAAACATATTTTGAGAACGTTCACAGAAATTAAAATCTTCCCACTGCATGAGCATGTGATCAAGCGAGACGTTAAAGTTCTACGTTACGTCGTTCTTGTTCTCCTTTGTTCCGGGAACTGCTTCATCTAGATCAAAAAAGTGCCAACGCACCGCACCAGCGGAAGGAGATAAACACTATCAATTAGAAAGGTTGTATTATTCCAGCTCCAGTTGTGCTACCTTCGTGCATTTAATAACAAATAAATTTGAACGTAAATCCATGTTTCGCTTCGCTTATAGGGTTTGCGCACATTTGTACATAAGAGGAAAATCTTATACACCTATTATGTGACGACATAAATATTAGCTCAGATCTAAGTCCGCTTTGAAGCCTAAGTTGTGCATTGAGTATCGCACAATAAGCTAGTTTTACGGACTTATTATCCTTAAAGGATACTATTTTTTCTCAGACAAAGTTCTTTTAAATAGTGAAACAATCACAGGTTCTGTAGCAAATGCTTACAAAGTGAATTCTTCAAATGAAGAGTGGCAAAGCCTGGCTTTAGCTGGAGCTGATGCGGCAGACGTCTAGAAGGGTCATTATCGGCAGTGAGCACAAGTAGAAAATGAATTACGTAGGTATGTTCCGAACTTCTGAGTAAGCGTCTACGATAAAAAGAAGATTCTGCAAAGATGGTAAAAATCCTGCAAGAGCCGTCTCTTACTATTTTACAAGAGTAAATTGGCTTGAAACCGGTTGGTTAAGCCAGCTGCATAAAAAGACTGCACATCGGCTGAAAAATTGCGTTTGAATTGATTTTTCTTGACCTTTGAGTTGTCAAAGGCTACATTGTCGGCTACAAAATTAACGGATGCTAAGCACGTAAAAATTGCACTATTTCTACGAATTCTGTCCTTACTGAGAAGGCTCCCAGATATATCATCTAGAATTCCGCTTCGTAACCGTGTAGCATTGGTGCTGGATTGGCGACAGCCGACGCTATGGATTCTCTCGCCGACGTACTCTCCGTAGTCCGTTAATAATCGTTAGCAAACAATACGTTTTTTTGACATATCACCCATTAGTTTGAAGGACGTTTCGCAGTTGTACCTCATACGTAGTTGGAAATCGATCATCGCTCTAGAGCCGTTTAGGTAAATTTTTTGCCGAGTCCGAACGACACCTTTAGTACCACTTGTTTGGAGAGACTTTCCGTTTAGGGCTATTGCGACAACCGAAATCGCTCATACTGGGTTTTTTGCCCCCGAAACCGCCGCAGCCGAAGCTAGAAGTTGACGGTTCCGATTAAAACACGCACTCGTGGCTCTCTCTATACGCCGGAGGTTCTTTAGTGCATGATTGGTCAGTAACGCAAACTTTTTTCCATGAATGAATTTTCGAAAACAGAATGTCGATACGCAAGGGCAAACGCAATTTTTTTTGTCGATAGAAACAGTCGTAAAGCGTAGAACCATTCGACTGCCAGCAAGGCATTCGCGCCTAGTGGCAGCACCTAAAGAGTTTAAGCCTTATCTTCTTCGTCGGAGACGTAACATTCAGTACACGAACTACACAAAAGACTTGCCATGTCTCATTGTGCATTCGAATGCGAGTGCGGCTGTTCAACCCATGACGTTGCCGGTATTTCCGCAAGGGTCGATAGTGTAGTTGCGGTCTCTTATGTACTTCCGTCATCCCTTCATAGAGACAGTCCAGTCATCTGGGCTTTTCTAATCCAACGATGACGATTGCGTTACAGCTTTGTCCAATCATCCTTGTCGCCTCTTGGTGTATTCCCACGCGTCTCAATAGCCCCTCTTGAAAATTTAGCGTTAGAACATTGCTGGAGCACAAGACAGATTCTTTCGTCGACAAAATTCAGATCTGTTCATCGACGCGTCAGCCGAGACGCTGTTTCCGAAGCATCGATCTAGTCAGCTAAAGAGAAGAAAGAGAGAGATGATGAGTTAACAAAACCTTACACGTTAGCCCGTTTGGGTGCAGGCGACGTAGCGACCGCACGCGCAAGTGTCACAGCCGAATCGTCTCGCTAGCTAATCGTCTCGAAAATTTGTGGTTGCTTCGTATATTCCATTACGCTAAAATTTGCTTCATGAATTGGAAACGCAAAGGGTGACTTAAAATTTTCTCCACTTTCGCGCGCACATTTAGCGTACGGTAAACAGCAAATGATCGTTCATGATTCAGGCTCATAAATAGGCATCTAAAGCGTGGATTTCTCGTCTTTCAGCCTATATTTTCTTGCCCCGACGTCCTTAGCGGATTGCAGAACGAAGTTTAGGCCCAATTTTATCAGATGTTCAGTTTTGAGAGGTGCCTCCATATCGCCGAGGAGTTCGAAACGAAGACTTCAGTTTCTGCTCATTAGACGCTAACCGCTAAGCTTATTTTGTTTGCAGCTGGCGATCGTTGACCATGAAGAACGCGCCTTTCGCCAGGACGCGCCACAGCCAGAGTGCAAACAGAACAGACCACAAAGAATTTGGCCCTGTTGATGCAGCATCCGACTCTTCCTTTACCATTTGAATACAAATCAGAAGCAACTGGTTCTGTTGGTTAGCGGAAGAAACGGGCACGATCAGCGTAGAAGTTTATATGCGAACTTAATTGCGACGTACTAAACGCAGCGTCATTTTTGCCGAATGACGACACGCGGTGTTGCCTTGACATGTGGCGTTTATGCGTTGGCCATTTTGATAGCGAGCGTTTGTATAAGCAAATTCAGCTGTTGATGATCTATGGCTGAACGATAACGAATGGCCAATTGACATCGTGGGCTGTCGGACACGCCCTCGAGCCTGTAGGGCTTTTAGTAGTAGTAGTAGTAGTAGTAGTAGTAGTAATGATATGCATGGCTGTGCTAAACAGCATCTGGAGAACCGTGAGCTAATCTGTTGCAAAACGAAGCCTTTGTGGCGGATGCGTTTTTCGATTAGCTAAGAATCATCTGTTTTTGTGAGGCTTTTATCTATTTCATACCTTGTGCTATGAGATAAAGCTTTCGCATTCTTCTTACGCTATTTGGCATCACCCAAGCGTCATCATAAAGAATTAGTAGAAACAAAGAGCAGCGTATCTTGATCGGATACAATTTGTTGTGTGAGGAAGTTGAACCAGAATGAAACCAGGGCTCATTCTCGATGGTTACGATATAAATAATTATAGACAAACGAAGGCTGACGATGTGTGTCGGAATGGCGGAGTGGCAATTATCGGTCTATTAGAAGTAACGCGAGAGCGTCCGCTGGGTTTCTAATGGTCCAGTAGAATATAGCAGTGTACGGAAGGAAGCGGACTATCAACCAACTAACGAAGCAGTCTGCGTCAAGGCAGATTTGTGGGCATTTCGGATGGCATCGCTACGCACAAATGCTCAACAAAGGAACACAAGTGTTTCTTTTATATTGGTATTTTTGTTTGTCCAAATTATCACTATCCAGTTCGTCAGATTCTGGTGTTGATTAACTACCGTTGTTTCGTTTTCCCACCATAAAGCCAAATCGATATCATAGCTTTGCTAAACAACTGGAACAGCTGTGGCGGCTCTTGTTATCCAGAGTTAATGTTCGCTCGTGCCTGGTGGAGTTAAGTGCACCCGTGTCTTGGCACGTGACACACGACATTATTTCATGTCTGTTGCACAGGTAGACATGTCTATGCAGCACTCGATACAACGAGCAGTTGGGAAGTTATCCCGAGGCTCCGGCCGAAGAGAAGTGCACAGACATTCAACGCGTTCAGTTTTCCTAGCGGTGTTAGGACACGTCGGTGAGCCGTGTGTTCGGGTGTGAGTGTGCATGTGTCGCTATGGCAGTCTTGTGCGGAGAAGAGCAGCGTCAACGCGGACAAGCCAACGGGAGTGACAGCCGAAAAAGCTGTGATTACAAGCTTTATTGACGTCGCAATGCATTCAAATCAAGATAGCAGCAGATCAGTCGGCGATGGACCAGCAGAGCGTGGTGAGAAACGGCGAGAAACCGGCGGATGCAAGTGGTTTGTTCACCCTACGCCTAGCTCTCGGTAGTGTGAAACGTGTGGGCGTGTTCACGTTCGTTTCGTCTTTTACTACTGTAATAACTCGCCGGAGTAAAATTGCTGGAGTGGCTGCGCCATGTTTGGGATTGCTCTCTTCATCGAAGGACGCCATTTGTGTGGATATCGTATCTGAGGTATCTGCCCTTTGGAGTCGAAATTTTTTAGACGGGAGGAAGGGTGTGTAACTTCCCGCCCGGTTTTTCGATAGTCCGTAACTATTTTGCTGGTTGGTCGGTTCGTTGGCCGTGTTCGGGGCCGGGGCTGTGCCCGTCCCCTACGGAGTTTCCCGATACAAATGTTGGCGGGCTAGTATATCAGGCAACATCTAGCCTCCAGAAACCGAACTTCCATAAGGTGCTCTCCGTTGCAAAGGCAAAACTGTTTAAAGAGTTAGTCCGAGCGGCTGTGAATAAGACTTCATTTGCATAAAATGCATATAGGACCTCATTGAAGATATGTGAGGCACACTCAAGGCCGGCGCAGACACCCTAGGGCTGACGGTGTCGTTCATGACACTCAACGGATATTGTCTCTGCGGCGGTCCTCTGTCTTGTCGTCCACTTAGTTCAATAATCTGTGGCAAGAAATTATTATTATTGCTCGAATTGCTGCTTTCGGGTAGGGTTAGCCGGCTGGTGCAGTAGTGGACGACGCGGCGGCCCGACGGACGCCAAGTGTTAATAATTAATGATGAATTTCAATCGCCTGAGCGATTGCTGTCTTCTTCGGATCAATCAACGTCGCATCTTGCTCTGCAAGACACAAATGGTTAATTAATAGCAATCCGTTGTAATTGCAGACCCACCAGATGCACCGTCGGGGTACGCTATACATGTGTAATCCAGTATGTACATTGGAAATTCACTATAAGACTTGAAGGATGTTTCCAAAATTTGCCTAATGTGTTTCAAAATGTTAACGAAATAGGAGTAGACCGTTTCTGGCACCACGTGTAGATTACTACATGGGGAAGTCTGGCGGGTTGGCAATAGCTCGCTATAGTACCACAAACGCGTTAACGGCCATTGCTTATACTTGCTGATGAAACTGCCATTTTTTATAGTTCCAGTCGCTTTCAATCCCTTCGAATGCTAACCCGCACCAAGTCATTGTTTCACCCTAACAAAGCACGACGTACAGTTACCACTCATCTGAAAGCGGCAGAGACACGATATGTAGGGTCGGATTCTCGAAGAGCCCTAGATCCGTGCCTTATAAGAATTCGCTAATCGTTTTTGTCAATAGAGATGTACATTGAATGCACTGAATAAACCAATCTGCAACGAATGCAGTGAAATCCTCGTAGCCAGACACGCTTTGCACTGGGCAGCAGAACTTGCCGTAAGTCCGGCTGTTTTGGCCGTATTGGCTGCTTTCAGAATTTTTTTCGTAATAGGTGCTAACATTTCTGCTACTGTTACTGGAAATTTGATGTAATTATTTGATAGAATGCGGGCTTTTGAAACATGATAATAGCGCATATTGTAAAAAAAATTGCGCTCATCTGACGACAAGAAAGTCCAGTGTCAAAGGCAAGGGATTAGCGGTTGTGCCAATTTGGCCACACGTGATCTAGAAATGTTATGGTAAGCTGGCATGATTGCCCTATGCATAATGTATGTGAACGATTTGCTAATATCAATGTTCGATTTTTAAGCCACTCCGCGTTTTTACTTTTTTTTCGGCTATAGTACTACACAAACGAGAGTGCCGTACAGTCGGTGTACTCGCGAAGCAACTTCGAGCTGATTGGACAGCTTCTTTCTACCGGTTGTCGGTCCTCGACGTTTATTATTTAAGCTTATATCAGTAGTACGCTCAGTCATATTTGTCAGCTCATGTTATCAGCAAACTTTTACTGCCGCAAATATAGCTATAGATATCAACACTATCAGGATGTTAACAGTCGAATTTCGGTGACGAGGAAACAGAGAACATCAAAAGTGCTTGTTATGAAGAATAGAGCAAACTATTTCGCATCGATTTTTGGTAGAGCTTCAGTCAAGCTATGCTGATACGATGATAACGCAAGCGCAATATCGCTACGGCTACGCGTAAAGTTGTGCCGAATACAGATACGATCACGCTGATGGTAAACTGAGGAAGTTGAAATGCGGGAAATCGATGGACCAATCGTCGAACACATTATCTCACCACACGTGAACAATTATATTTACAAACAAACACAGAAATGTATGGTTGTCTTTATTTTTATTTCGGTAGTTAGCGCCACTATTAGTTCTGTTGGGGCATAGGATATCAGCAGAATGAAGTAGCATGCGCAGCTAGTTTAGTGGCCTGTTTGTGAAACCCATTCTGCTGCAGTTCCGAGTAGTGCTGCGTCTGTAACTATCCACGATTGCTTGCGCATTGCACCGGAACTCGGTTATGGATCAAATGGCATCTCCTGGCAGTTTTCGATATGGAAGGGTAACCCAGATGACTTGGCCAGGTTTCGGTATGTTCTTTATGACAGTTATAGTTCTGGGTTGCATCAGTATGCGATACTTTCACGAGTCAACAGCAAATTGTTCATCAACCTTTTAACTATACTGGCTACGGACTCATTCGATAACGAGAATGACATGCCGCTTAGTGGCGCCGTCTTTTGTTGATTTTTGTGTCTTCGTGTGTTTGCTACTAGTTGCAAAAAATAGAAGACTATGTCGCTAAAGGGGATGGATGACCAAATAGGAGCTGAAATAACGCTTGCAAAATAATTTCCTGAATTCTTCAACATGTCAACCTGTTTTGTATGTCAAGTGCCGATTGCAAAAGCAGGCAACATTTAAGTAATAGAATTCCTTTTATAGTACTAGCAGTGCTACCGTCAGCTTTGTATTGTTTTATGTCTTTAATTGGTTTGATGAACTTTCATCCAGTCGCTGATTTACGAACCAACAAATGAATAACCAAATAGAGCTGAGATCTTAGTGTTTGTTCACCATTTTACGAAGAATTTAACAGGCCCTATGACAGTGTTTGTTTGAATTCGGGCGATCTTGGCTATTAATGCTATAGTTTATGGTATAAGTAACAGTGTAGGACAAATGATCGTTTCATATTTCGCATCACATGTACATACGAGTGAAGGATTCGCGAGCTTTCATACATATAAAACAACGCGTGTTGACTACATTTCATATCCTCTCCTGATTTTGTCTCGTCTTGATTGTTGGCTCTCATTTCTTTCATACTCTGAGTAAACTATGGACTGTCCGCAAAGTTCGAGATTAATCTAGGGGCAAACCAGGGTTGTCTTGTTATGTCATCAAATGTAAGAGCTGGCAGAACAATTCAAGGAATGCGCTAACAAATAGTACAAAAAACGTACACGGTTATCCAATACTCATACAAGTCCGCACAGAGTAAAATCCGCACAGAAGTCGGCTGAGTTACGGGGCAAGTTGTGGTTATCTGCGTTCCCAACTTAGGATATTTTTACATATATTTATATTTATCTCACGTGTCCTCAATCGCATTTTGATCGATCAATGTCACCGTTCCACTTTGCCAAAAGAGAATGGTCGAGTGATCCATCGTTTTCTTCATGAAGATTTTCTCACGATCCATTCATTTTCTGTGCTGTACATCCAACTTTTCAGTATTCTAGGACACGTATTTCGTATGGTATAGCTCCGGACATATGCTGAATATTCCAACAGCTTAGAATAGAAGTTCCATAGCGCCGCTACATTGCCTGGTACCTAAATGCTCTACCCTTACTACGTTAGAGATGCTAAAAGGATTTAATTGAGATAAACATGCGGTATGACTTTTTGCGGCCCAGTGTTTCGGCTTTGTTTAGAGCATTTTGCGTATATTTCAACCGTAAATTCCAATTTCTGTCCACTAGCTTGCTCATATTAAACCAAACTATTCTACCAGTATTTAAGGTGACACTCTGTATACGACTGCAAACGTAGCTGATTGAAGCACTCGCAATAGAGTTGCTCGTACAAAACAAGCCAAGTCGCCCCGTTGTGAAAGGAACCATATTCATTATACTGATATACTTCTGGACGTCTACCCAACAAAAGTCGGTAGCAGGTCAAAACAGCTAAAAAAGTACGATTTTATTGATGTCATCGTAAAATATCATGTAGAAAAACGCCATAAGAGATTATTAACTTATTATTTCTCAACATCAGCGCGATTTAAAATGAAGCGAGAAGAAAAACTTTCCCAGCTGACGTAACTGTAAGTTGATGTGAAAAAAGAGAGCACCATAAACATGAATGTGCAACCTAGTTAATTCAAGCTTTTTCTGAGTTTTATGCATTACATTTTTTCTCGACACATCGAGCTTCTGCTGCAAAGAAAACGTGTACTGCCTATGTTCCTCTAACAAACCTCAATATTTAGGCGACTTATTATTCCTTTCTCACGTCTCGCCTGTCTTTGTCTTGAACCCTGCAGAAGTATCCACAACCGATATTTTTTTCGAATTTCATGCATTGCCGTTGCACTGCGCAAGATAAGCGTCCTGGTGTTTCCACGTGTGAGAGGTTATGATGCTGTTCAGCGATCGCCAATAGCGTGCGTAGCATAGAGAGACGTGAAGACTTTGGCCAGTACTACCGCGCGCACCTGTCACGGTGGATGAAATTCGTGGTCGGGGACGAAACGGATAGGGTGACGAACGGCTCCTCAAGCGGTATTCAGCAACTTGTCTTGATTGCAAGAGTAGCGGTGGTGAAACGTCAACTTAACCCAGACTGTGCGGGTCGATAAATCATTTGCAATGCAGGTGTCAGGTTCACGAGTCGAGGTCGCTCTAGGCTTACTTTACTTATACTAATGAAATATAGGCTTACCAACCGCTTGTAAATTTTCGACTACGGTGTTATGGGTCATGTCAGTCAAAAATCTTCGTTGTTTTTGTCTTTCTTTCGCTTTCTCTGGAGAACAAATGGATGCCAGGAAAATCTTAAATGGAGACTGTATAACTTGACGAAGGGTAATCGACTAGAATTATAAAAATTACTTTTACATGCGTTAAATTACGAATATGGTGAACAGAGAATAAACGGTTGCAAACAGACATAAACGTTTTACAAACGCGTAATTAATGAGGACAGACGTCTTGAGTCCTTGGCGAAGAAATGGGTAATCTTGAGACAACGAAGATGCTTCTGTGAGATATTTAACGAATGCACATTATCTCTAAGTTTATATTTGGATGTACAGCATAAACAGCGATAGAATCAAATTCGCTGATAGCTTTAAATTCCACTTTCTGCCGGTACCTACAGCTAATAAGAGAGATTTTAAAGGGCTTTCGTCCCGGAAATGAATGAAAAAATATTCCTATTCGATTTGGGCGGGGATTGAATAAACGCACAGTGATGTCAACGATTAGAGTTTAGTGTAATTATTTATGCGGATGGTGAAGGTCGTGGGCTGCTTCAATTGTAAACATTAGGAAGCTTTTTATACAGAGCTGCTCTCTTTGTCTTAAAAAAAAAGACAAATGCTCTTAGCATACAAATATTTTATTGGATACATCCACAAAATAAATACAGATTTAGCATTATAAATATATAAATATGTAAATATACATTTCACAATAAATAATTGTGTTCAAAGCATGCATATACTATGAAAGATTTGGCGTTGCTTCATACAGTCTTTCACAAATGTTGGTACTTCGTATCGTGGCCTTTTCTTGGTTCACCATCGTTGAAAAAATGTTGTTCATAATGTCTACATAATAACAAAGCAGTAACATGAAGTAGGTATGCATTCGAACCGCTGTTCTTGCATAGCTATTTCATGAAGTTACTATTATGATAGAACTTCAGTACGCCTTTTTGTCATTGTGTATTTATTACCCAGCTCCCACGTTGCGAAACAAAACCATGAGTTTTTAGTATCTGGAAACGTTAATTACGTCGTTAAATACAAGTTGATATGTCTATCTCGTCGAGTGTACTTCTTGTGTTGTAACATCATCATCAACTGATTGTGTTACCTGTAGAGCGCGCGTGCAAAGTCACTCTCCTGGGTGCGCCATGTATGCCCACCGTAGAGAGGGCTAACACTATTAATTACAACATGCCTATCACAAAGTTGTTGTCGCTAACGATTACGCGGCAAAGGAAACGCATACGCTTTTATCGCCAGTCAATGCTTTTCACGAAATCAGTAAACGAAGCTGCATTATCTAGTGACTGCGTCGCCTCAAACTTTTCACTCATTGGCTAGTTGTGTCGTACAGCAGGCCCGTTACCAAAGGTCGTCGTGAATTCCGTGGTAATGGTGGACGTGAGTTGTCTTGACAATGTGCTCCACCCTGCAAACGTAATTTTCAGGTCGTCACCGAGAACAAAGAACGAGTGAGTTGAGAGCTTTGTCGCTAAACAGATTCTTCCTAGTGTTCGCAAATAATCTTTGATAATTACCGATGCTAGTCACCAAAGCAACCATTGCAACGGCTCCATTTTAACAAAGGCCGTCCATTTTTAATAAATCGTTACTATTGTTGTTTTAGATTTGATTTATACCCTATTTGTCAACTGCGTCACTTTAAGTTGACGTAGGCTAGCTATCTACGGTAGATACTCCCGTTTCTGGAATACGCATCTTTACTAGGCAACGAGGGAGCACGGCTAGCAAACACGGATAGGCGCGCACAATTCGAAATAGAGCAGCACGCCAGATGATGTCGACGCGTGATCACGGAAAAGCAGTTTCATACGGAGGCAATCTCAAAGTGGTCAGCGACAAAGGGGAAACTTCACAAGTTTGCACAACTGTCCCTAGCGACGCGCGAGTTGAAAACAAAATGATGCCATCACGCGGTGTATGTCGTGTCGTTTTGTCAGTACCGGTTGCGACTGGTGAACTCGAAAGGGTGTGCAAAGGCAGCTAACGACAATTCGATATTCTTGACTAGAAACGTAGTTTTTGCTAGAACAGATATCGTTCTCCGACGATGAATCAATGACAGATTTTGATGAGCACATGGCTCTTTATGCGTGTGAAACACTTACCGTTTGTGGTCGTTTTTGCTTACTGGAACAGGCCACAGGATTGGGTAAGGCTTGGCCTCCTGTTGAGGACTGATACTGATAAATGTGTGCTTATTGCCTCCAAGGAGGTGACCGGCAAGGAAGGCCAAACCAAGCTTCTGCCTCCTAAACGAATGTACCTATTGGTTTTTCGCGAAGATAGAAAATGTAAACGGAATTATAAGTACAAGTTATTGGTAATCCTATTCCCTATCTACACCAACCAAGTAACGAGACTGGGATTACTCTCGCGAGTTTCGTTTCAACCGAACATTTCATGAGTTATCCTGTGCTCGTATGAATCACCTTGTCCGAATGCGATCCCACAGGCACCTCTCTACAGAACCCATCTATGGCGGCTTTAGTAGATTGCTCAAATTTACCAAAATTGTGCCGGGGTCGCTCGTGCGATCTTGACACCCAAATTAAATTCTGAAGGCGAGCAAACGTCTGGATTGAAGCTAGGACGCTGTCGACAAGCGTCAAACGCACAGCTTTACGGTAGTGTAGTACAGAAAAATACGCGATTTCAAGATCCCGAGAAAAATTCTTACTAGAGATTCGAAAAATTCGGTAGGTGGTTCTGTTGATAGAGGATTCGTCTTTGTTACGGACTGCTGACGTTTCCCCGCCAGCCAAATCGCCAGGCTCGATTTTTGCCCTACGATTGCAACTGCAAATCGTAACATCAATGAACTCATGCTTGCCCAAAGCATTTCGGCGCTGACGCAACTAGTTTATTACAGAACGGGCTGTTAGGTTTCGGATGGGCCGACATCCTCGGTGATGTTTCACTTGTATGATGGTGCCATACCCGAGCAATGTAGAATTGGGTATTGCACTCCGTGCAAGCCTGATGGCCGTTGTAGCGAGCTTTTTGTATCACACCCTAAGGCGACATTTCCGCGACTTGCTACCAATTCACCGAACAGTATAGTATTAAGGCACGCGTAAGGAAACTATGCAAGCTTCTTTGTTTGTCATTTACATTGCGATTGTCACGTGGGGGAGAAGCATATCGGACAGGGGACCGGTGTGGTGCTAAGCAGCACACCACGCCGTCCGCACTGAACTGGCTAGCAGACGAAGTACGTACGCCGTTAATTTCCGATGACACGGTAACAACATTTATCGTTGTGTTTACGAAAATTTGCGTGTTACGCTAATCGAATGTGCTTCTTACGGCTACACCTAACTGGAACTTGACGCGGACAACTTTCCCGCGCGCCGTACACAGAAAACGAACCAGCAGAGTTTAGAAGGTACTGTAATATTGGACGTCATTGCCTAGGGGCCAAATTAGTCTGTTTTATGTGTAGTTAACGTACCCTACTCTTATCGAGAAGAGCCAGTAGCATCACGAGGGTTAGCGCCGTTCTGGCGGTACGCGGAACCGAAAACATCTTCACTGGCCGTATGGCCAGGGCGAAAAGACTCAACGACTAGGCCAGCTGGCAATAAGGTAGCCGTCGAACTGTCTAAGTCGCACTGTCGATGGGACTACGGTCAGCAGGGCATCAACGGCGCTAGCGATTATTAGTGAGGGACGCAGGTGGAAGTCACGATCAGGGCGACCTGAGATAAGGCACAGTGTCTTGGAAAACTAGTCTTTGGCGACAGCGTTCGCTCAGGACCGACACCTTCAAACGGTAGATGCTGAGTAACCAGTTAACGGCCGGTTGAAACTGTGAACGCCGCGCGAACCGCGTCGACACAGGAATATGGCCATGGCGGAGGGAAACAGTGGCCCCGGCAAATGGAGAAAAGGTGGGCACGAAGAGTTTGAGGCAAAGGAAAATAGAGAGGGGGTTGCTGGGTATAGTCAGAAAAAGGAGGATGTTCACTGCGAACGGGGGTGAGATGTAAAAAGGGAGATGCGCAGAGAACCGTATGCCTCGCTGGCCACATCGTGGGGGCACGGATGTACTTGCGATAACGGTGGCTGTAATAAGACGGGATGATGTACCAGTGGCCGGTCCAGATGGGGAAGGAGGTAACTGACGGATAAATGATTATTCACGAAACGGGCGCTAGTGTTTCCGTGGGTACGGTCACGTATCTGTTGAACACGTAAAAGTTTACAGCGCGTATGGAAGATGGCACATGTATAGCAGTAGGTGGCTGTTGAACTTTGTGTTGCTTCGGGTACCATGCGCGCTACAAGACTCAATAATAATTATAATAAACTAACTGTCAAAACCTCATTTATATCGAATACGACTCTGTCCAAATGGTGGACGTCTATACATCTAATAGGGTCAAGACCAGAGGAAAAATTTTAAACTCCTGTGCGATGCCTCACCCACCTAATGTTATTAAAGAAGTTTTTTTCGTGGAACATAGACGTTAAATGGTCTCTTACCAAACAAACTCGTCGCGATCCAAACGTTAAGTTCTCGATTGTGGTTTTCAGGTTCGCGAGTTCGCTTTCATTTCGGTCGTGCCGCGAATAGAGTGAAAGTGCTTTGCGCTTGCGAAAAGATGATTTTCCAGCTGTAGCAAGTTGTTACTACTATTGCGCAATTATACTGCGTAGGTCAACCTATATAGTCCTTCCTGCGCCAAGCATTTTTCATGTATGTTATAGACGCGTTAGGCGTTTCGGTTTTTCACACCTAGGATTGGCAGGCAAGCCTGAACGTGTAAAGTGCTATTAAGAAGATGTATTTACTGTGACAAATCTTATGGATGATGATCTCTAATATATTTGGATACCTTCGTTAGGACACGTGTATAATGCTATGGGCAGATGACCTACTGCTTTTGTGGTGGCAATGCTTTCGATAGAACTCGCCGCTACAGCAGAGCTGCTATGTGGGTCCAAGATGTGGAAAAGTGTCCCTAAATTGCGAGCAAAACGATCAACGTGAAAAATCAAAGTCTTCATCCGCTTAAAGCTAACGGACCGCAAGTACGCCGACTATTTGATCTGCAGTTTCCCCACAAAATCGCGTTAAAATTATGTCACAGGAATACCGTTTACTGATTTATTTCCTGGCGATTTATTTTCTTGCCTTAGACGCCATCCAAGACCGCGCCTACCAATGAAATCCGGGACGCTCATTAAATAAATTGGGGGCAAGCTCTTTTTGACCAACATTGAAGCTTTCCGGCGGAGTTGCGTCAAAATCATAGGATCACACACAGTTACGTGTGAACGCTGTTGTTAAGTGTGTACAGGTCACGACTTTAAACTGGAGGTGCGAATGCCACGTATGATAAGCGTATGACCTTGGACAGAAATTTTCATGGCACATAAATGTGCAATGCTCGGAAATGGCTGCTGCTGGGAGACGGTCTTTGGAAAGTAGTAAATGAGGGTCTAAGCAATAAAAAGATTGGTTGCACAAATAGGGTTTTTTTGACACCGAGTAATTCAGGGTTCCGTTAAAATAGCAAAGGCGTTCTTTATTACTTGGCTTCAAAGGCCGACCCAGAGGAAAAGCCATCGATGTTTTATAATCCTATTGTCTAACTCGCTATGCCATTTTGGTTTTCGCTGTGTATGTTACTATGCAATAAAGTTGAATGGAATAGCATGAGATAGTGGTAATAATGAGAGAGAAGATGTGGTAGGCAAAATGGCATGTAATTAAAGGAAAACTCGTCTATGTGTCTAGAAACCTTCAACAACGTTTGACAATATTTTTTATGTTAACTCGATAACACGATAGCCATGCATCCTAGGCCGACATTTCATCTAAAAAAGTCGTATTCTCGGACCTTTTCTATGATCATTCTCAATTCGACACATTTTCCACCTTCATATCTAACGCTCAGTTTGGACGCTAAGGAACGACTGGCTCCGTATCTAATCTTCAAAATTCCAGAGAGTTAACCTCTTTGATTGTTTCTGAATGTACCGCAGATCTCACTCTTATCTACATCACGACCTCACAGAAATGGACAGCCTCACTCCATGAAACATGCGGGTCTATCTCAAGCAGAGCTTATGTAAACAGCGAGATTATAGGCTTGGATATTGGGTAGGCAGGAGCAGCAGACAGGATCATTTCCTACCCTGATAGAATTCCTGGCCCGCCTTTGTGTTCTTCTTCAGGCTGCGCAATCGAATTAACCATCAGTGTACTGGCTTCGACAACTCGCTAATATTTCGCTGCAACCGACGTCTCCATTTCACTATTGGGAACACTACCACTTCGCGTCTACGGCGAAAGGAGTGCCGCCCGTTGTCGTACCCATCAGAGATGGCACAGCGACAACTGCAAAATCTGCCATTGACTTTCTTATACGTCAGTGGCTGCGCGTTCGTCGTAGGCCTGTCTCCTAATCAGACAAGAAAAGTCGGATGAAGGAGACCACCTGACTGGAGAAGCCTCATTCACTCTAATAAAGGAGAACAAGCTTTGCGGGCGCCAAAGCTACAAGACAAAGCTCTCTCAGTGTGCCAAATGGTCCTAAGCTTGGCCCAGACATCAGATGCGGAGTCTGCGTATAGAGAAAATACTGAGTTTGGCTGAAAATGCCCAAATTCGTTTCCCCGAAAGCTATCGCCGAGCCAGAGATAGGGAGCGAGGTCGTGCCAAAGCAGGTCAGAGAAAGCGGGTAGTGGCAGGCGAGGGCGACGAACGAGCGGAAGTAATCTACGCAAACTGGAGCTCGCGACGAGCAAGAACAGTGCGAGGGTAACCTTTCCACAAAGCGTCGGCATAAAGATGAACAACAAAACCAACACTAACAGCAGAAACAACGTCAAGACCATCAACAACAACAGCAGCAGCAGTAATAACAACAATAGCGCTATGAACCAAGTGGACTGTAGAGCTCATGATTTCTATCATGCGGCATCTAGTAGTCATCTACCGGTCGCCAGTTCAAGCTCGGCTGATAGCTCATATTTATGCTCGACTCATTGTGCAAATATTTAGAGTGCCCGAAGTGATGCGAAAACAGCGCCGAGCTTAAGATAAGGCGGACTTCCCAGAGCGTTTTGGTTCGTTTAGTGCGTACAGTGTGGAAGCCTTATGTGCAAGGTAGACAAATACCGATAAGTATGAAAGTATGTGTATGTGTGCATGTAACTGTACTCCAAACGTCTGCACTGTCAACGCTGTCAGCCTGCCTTCTTGTCGTTCGTAGATAGGAAACATTTATTTTCCTTTTTCTCACACGAGCTACGCCGAGGGGAGATCGGCAACTCGCGGAATTTTAGACCATCCATTGCGTATCTAATGGGTTACACTAGAGAGCGAACGATGTGCACTAGAGAATATTAGACAAGATTTCTTAATATTTTTATTCAGCTTTATTTAGCATTGATTTTAGTCATTTTCCTTATATCGGTCCTTTAAGCTATCCACGTTGCGACAGCACCAGAAGTAAAAAGTTCCTAGTAGTCAGAAAAGAAAATTCCGTCTCTAGATGCCAATGTCGCGATCTAATAATGCTTGAACTTTCTAGCGAGTGTTCCTGCAAAAAAAGTCGCTAATTCCAATTTTTGAACAGAGCAGCAACGCGCGCAAGCGGGAAATTCAGCGGTTTATCCAGCAGCGAAGTTAACTTGTCAAGTCTCCGTTAGCTAAACTGGTTTCGCTTTACTGGATAACCGGAACTACTGGAAAGGATCCTGTAGTGCCGAAGCGGATGTACTAAGCCTCCAACGAGAAATCAAATTTGTAGGGTAAAATCAATCTGATACAATATTCCAACGTATGTCCGAAGTGAGAGAGATGTATTCAAGGTAATGGTGTAGCACCTAGGCAACGCTTTCTTAAACAACACAAATAAAAATTCAAGCAAAATAAGGCCAGAAATGAAGCATATATAAAACGGTTTATGCATTAACAAATGAACCTATCTATGGTCAGGGATTTAAAGCACGTCCTTCTCGATCCTCTTTAACATCAAGCTACATCCTTATAAAATCGATTTTTCCGATTTTATAATACTTCTCAATACCAAATAACCAAATACAAAGGCACAAAATTGGCTTTGGACCGATAAATTATAGTGTAAGGGTTGTTAATAGCATAGCGACGGTGCATTCCGTAACGGCCACTTATATAAGCTCTCCCTGTACGCTAATAACGAGTAGAGAAAAACAAAGCACTTTGGCTGCGGGGGGCTAGTTTATCTCGTTTGGCCATTGTAGCTTTCGCCCACCGAACTATATCCTAGAGTTTACGAGTTCTTCACCTGGTGAGGTAAAAACAGGACGTTATTTACGACGTCTACCGGGCACGAAACGCCCAAGAAATTGAACAGCACGGTGATTTGACAATAGAAGACTGCGTGACTATTCGTAGGCATTGACGCGACCCTTGTCCTTCGGCTGGGTTCATAAGTTGAGCATTTCTCATACGTCCGAGATGTTCATGGGCCCTATCGCCCTATTACAAGGCAAGCGAAGGACGATGTAAACCAGCTCGCGGAAACTGATATGTAGAGCAGCGAACAGATTACTGCTAAGTGAATATATCGATTTATTTTATCCCAAGCAACTCAATCAAGATTACTAGTTACAGTGAATATTGAATCTGTTTTAGGGCCTGTATCTTTGGTAAAACTGTACGTTGAACTCTATTGATAACACATCGATAAAATAACAGTCAAATCTACAGGCGGACGCTGACACAAAATATGGTAAAGGGATCTCAGTACGCCACTGAACATACCAGATATTTCCGTCCCAGGAAACTTAATACACGTTATTTGGCGCCATGAACATTAGGCCTATCTTAGTATCAGTTTCCTGGTACTGTACGTCGAACGCGATAGTGCATCAATACGATAACTGTCAAACCTAACACAGATTGGTCGTTCGAGGAGTGACGTTTGAAATCGCCAATTTGCTTCGGCTTTCGCCCGTACATTAAGTCCATGGACACGTACATACAGATAACACTGAAGTGATTAATCGAAAGGTGTATTGAAATCAGTAGTATATGATATAGATGAAACTATGGCATTGATGTGGCCCTATCTTCGCAACACCGTGTCCAAAGCTAGGGTTCAGACCAACAAACGATTGGGTCGAACTACATTGGGACAATACAAGCATTTCCACGTTTAGGTTCCAATAAACCTCTAAGTGGGGGCAATTCCTTCTAGTCTGAAAGACTCACGCCGATATCCAAGTAGATGCGTTGATTTCGCAAAAGGCTATTGTGACCCTAGCAAATTCGGAATGGCACCGGCATTGCTACAGATCTGTGATAGGATTTTGTTAACGTCGTCCTCTGCCGTCTTTACTTTTCGCTGTTTAAACAGGGTGGCAATTATTGTAGCCCACTGCATAGGGATTTGGATTTGTATGCAGATTATCTGATTTTCCTTCATTAAAACGTTTTCCTTCAAGACAAACTGATAATTAGTGACAGCCTAATTTTTTTGGGGCGGACCATTAGCCGCCATTTAACGTATACGGTACCGCTTTTTGTATCACCTTGTAAGACGCACTCCATAAATTCAAATTCGGTTCTCACACCCGTGCACTTACGAGTCTCCTCTTGTCGCAAGGCGCACACGAATGCGCCAGCTCACCGAGCTTGACAATCAGTGACAATCTATAAGTGTTCGCTGCGGCATTTATGATGACAGATTTGTTAGATAAAGTTGGTTACCTTTTATTTTTATGAAGAATACGAGTCCAAGCACAAGGGTTAAAATGTGTCTAATGAGAAACACGAGAAACATTTGACGAAAGATCAGCTGAATTTTATTTATCAGCCAATTTATCCGAAAGTCAGTCATCATCTCTGACGCGTGCAAACTCTTCATTCAACAACAGTTTTGTTGTATATAACTTCGATTGCCAGGAACACGAACAGATACATGCATGGCACTCTGGATGAATTAAGCGACAAATATTGGTTTCTTGATTGGTGATATCATCTTACCAATTAAATATGTATTTTCCTAGCGACCGGTTGTATCAAATCTTGTTTAATATTGTAAATATGGGTGCTCGAAGAAGAGTATACAAATTATGATCAAAAAAAAAACCTACCGTAGTCGTTGAATTAATAGCATGGTTGGATGTTTATTGCTCTATTTGTTTGCTCCAAGTCATCGTCGTAAGCTGACCGGTATTGTACAGCAATAAGCTGGGCTAAGGAGAGTCCATTGAAGATAGAAAAGTTACATATACAATGAGGTGCCAAGCATTGGGGAATCGGAAAATATAGGCGATTGTGCGTTAGTTTTCGTAATTTTTACAAAATAATTCTCAAGTCACTTTCTAATGGCGATTAGCTGATCCACGCCGAGCTAATATTTCTACGATTTCCTCTTAGTTTGTCTCAAACAGTCTACAGTTGATTTCGTCTAAACAGGTCTCAATTTATCATGGGAGAAAATGATCTCATCTTCTTAAGCCGGAAAGACCGACGAAATAGGATGTTTATTTCCTTCGACCAACCTCAGTGTCCTTGTGCATTTAAAACGGATCAGCCGCGTTCGTAGCATCTGATCAGTACCAGTTGCATTGTCATAATAACCAAGGCGTACAGGCAGAGTTCATTGATCTTGATACACCAGACAGGTTCGCTAAGGGTAATTCGATAGATGATCTCTAAGGGCTGCAAATGACTGATTTTTTGGACTATAAACTCGAATGGTAACCTATAATTATTCTCCGTGCTGTATATGACAAAAATTAATTTCAGAGACTCAAAGACTACAAGCGTTTTTCTGATTGCGACGCATAATTCAACGTGCCTTTTATACAGTTCAACCGATTCGCACAGATCAAAAAACAGACATTTATCTCTTAAGAGGTTAAGATTGGCATGCGAGTACCACTTTTAGATTAAGGAGCGTTTTTTTGCCCTGAAATTTCTGCCTCCTTTCGAAATCTGGTCCGTATCACGTTCCAATATCGAGAGAACCTCAGGCGATATGCAGGCCAAGCCAGTTGTAAAGTTCGCGGCCGGCGTTGACGAAGTCGTCTCTCGATTTAAAAGCGCAGCAACAAGAATCGGTGAACTGGCGAGCTGCGTTAAATCCTTGACGAAAGCGAACCCATAAACTAGGGCCAGCTCCGCTGTTTTAAGGCCTGGTAGGGTCTGGTGGTAAATAAACCGAGGAATAAGTAAAGTGGGTCAGTTACGTCACCTGCTGATCCCTGCAAGATATTCACTGAAGTGTTCGCATGAACAGTTCCGGTCAATGTTTCAAGTCCCAAGTGTTTCAATTCGGCTTGGGGTTTAGTCAGTAAGAGTCTGACACTACCAGGCATATACCTAGATGTGAAGCTTGGTGTCCATAAAAATTTACCCTTAGCTTCTGGAGAAAAAAGGTCTGGTAGTGCTGGGTGGGAACCTACTTATGCTCGAACAGCAGGGGCGAAGCGGTATACCAATGGTAGCAGCAACCACCAGACTGAGATCTGCGCCGGTCAGTGCCATTGCATCGGTAAGGAAATGTCGGCGCAACGGCAAACTCTTCCACCGAGCGTGTGGTCGGTTGGCGGGACGATCTGAATACGTACGATCTGAAAGCACAAGCTGAGATCGTATACAGGAAACTTCGCCTGCATGCGGTTGGAATAGCCTACCTGAGACACGCGCATGTGTCTCACTGTGCGACTACCCATGTGATTTACCTCAAATCGTATGCACGTCCTTATTGAGATAACTTACTAGTTGATGGCAGACGCCACATTGACTAGTAAGTTCAGTAATGACGTACATACGACTCATTGAAATAACTACAACAACACGCTGTACACTCTTTATTTTTGTTATCACTGGAATAAGGTCCGCCAACCAATTAGTTCAATATGATTCCTTTATAAGTTAGTGTAGGTGTAAGTTAGTGTGTGTTATTAGAGTTAGTACAATAATCACACATAAAGCTCGACCTAGATCAAACAGTATTGTCATTATGACGGCACGCTTGATCGCAGCGAGTTGAGGAAAACACGTCGTCTGGAACAAGCTTTTGTCGTGATTGTATTAAACGAAGTGTTGCCCTATAATTAGGTTTCAACAGGGGTAAATTTAGCCCGAAAATTGCCTAGGAGTGGATGCGTCATCACGTTAAACGCAAGCTTGTGTCGCTGTAATTTCATGCGATAATCTCGAAAAAAGAGTAATTAGTGTTCCGTCATTCAAAGTGTCTCACATGGAAATTCGTTAGCGATGAAGTAGATTTGAGCTGAACTTTTCAACTGGTTGATGTTGTCGTCGCGTAGTATAACTTATCCCTACCTATAGCATAAACATCAAACAAAGTTCAAACAAAGCAAATATAGAATTCATCCTAAAACAAATGTTTTCCGTTCTTTTGGACCCACTGTATAAAATAGGGGCTTTCTAAAATATTTACCCGACTTGGCAAGGTCTTATTGATTGCCATATGATATTTAGAATGTGGACGGCACGACAATCAGTTATTGCTGGCGGTTTCTGCTCACTTACGCACATAAGACCGACCCTCACACGAACAAAATTCTTTCCTTCCATTGAATCGCTATTTAAATTCGTTTTTTGATAATCAGCTTTGTAAGCGTAACAATGAAACGGATAGGATACATAATAACACAGTCAACTTGCAAAACTTACGGGTATGACTAGCTACCAAGTGGCCTGGGGTGTATTTGCGCATGGTATTGATCTCAGACGGCTCGCACCGCCTTAATATGCACTTTTCGCATGCCTGTCACAAAATCATTTCGTTAGATGAAGAACATGATGGTTGCTCCGGTGCCGAGAAAGCTAGGAGTTACCTCACCCATCTCTTCTCCCCGTGAATGAGTATTTGCTTTCTTACGAACTGTTTAGGTAGAATAGGAGCAGGCAATTGGAACTGACGTTACGCATACTACGCAGACATTAACGCTCCTGCACGCATATGAACTGCACGAGTTCTAGAAGTTGAATGAAGGTTACGTGCACGTGAATAAAAGCTGGTTTCACTCATTCAAGCAGGTTGGGTTTGGTCACAAATAGGCAAGAATATAGAAGAATATAGAATATATTTTTATAGAAGCCGTTCGCATTAATTAGTCAAATGAGCTTCACTCCTCTCTTGAAGCACAAATTAGGACTAGTTGATCATCATGCTAGCTACAAGACTTTCGTATGCCACTCTGTGATGTGGTCAATGAGTTATCGACATATCAACATATAGGAATACAAGCGCAATAAAGCTTTTCTCGTGAGAGTATTGGTTCTTCTACGTCGTAATGTTATCGACACCGGCAACTATCCGTGACGTAATGTTGAACCACGCCAGTAACACTAACCTTCAGAATGGCTGGTGCCATAAACAGCAAAATCGGTAGCATGGAGTGAGGCCTCAACAAAGTTCCTGGGCGCTTGCTATTTTTCTGCTGTCTAAATCGCTGAGCGATATAAATTATGTTATCGAGCTGAGGTTATTTCTCTGTGCAACTCCCGGTGATCTGCACCTAGGAATCGGGTTCCGTCACGCTTCTTCGCTCTGTATATGACGCCCTACCCTTGCGGACAGCGGGAACAGGATGGAATCTGAGGGTACATTCACTTTAGTCATCTTGAAAAGGATTGTGTACCTGAGCGCTCCATCAAATGGAGACGGAACATCGATAGATTCGATATCGACAAATTTTTTAGTCGTCTACCTGTCATCGCAATACATAGCTATTTTAAAGGGGACTGGAAAGCAATGGAAACGACGACGTTTGTCAGATACAACTTGTTAAATTTTCACAACATGAATGAGGCGTTATAGGCGCTTCCTTTGGGCAAAACTTCGCCAAAAGTCAAAACATTCTAAATTACCCTCTGCCTTTAGAATAACTGCAAGTGCACGGTGCCAGTACTCTAGTGCTGACCTTCCTTTTTCTAAACTTCAAGTGATATTTTTTAGGAGATCTTCAATTATAGGCCTGCGTTGGGCATGCAGCTTCGAGACCGAGTACGGCATTTGTCCCAAGTCAAATACAAGCTTGGCAACGTAATGCAGAAGCTATGTTCGTCCGTACTAAAGCCTGCAATTCGGACTCGGAAGGAAGAAAAGGCCAAGGTTTTGCCCTTTCGCTCTTGGATGTACTCGCAAGTTTCACCGAACATCTGTGCACAATGCACTTCCGTGATGACGGCAAATCAAGACGTCTGTTACGAGGGAACCGACTCACTAAACTTTTTACAGCGACGAGTCATTTGGGCTAGGCCATTTATTAATAGCGGCACGTAATATATCATATGAGCAGCTTTATTACAGAAGATACCGGGTCCTATGAATCACCCTCGCACTTCTGTCTGACATTCGGTAAAGCCAGCCGAAAGACGATTACCGCAGCATTGGGGTGTCCTGAGTTCGACATGAGAATAAATATGACTTTGCCTAAAGATTTATATATACCACATACACAGCAAAACAATGCTTCATATCAACTAGATATCTGTTCAAGTGTGTTCAGTACGAATCGAATACCTTTGTCATCTCGACTCGGCCAACTTGCATAGTTCATTCCTACTTTGCATAACCACTATAGGTGACAAGAAATCATCGGACCTTCAGGCTGAACATGACGACACACTGTGTATCACTGCTGCCACCGAAGGAACAATCGTAAACTAAACTTCGCAATTTTTTACAACCTCGACAGCCGTAAGGACAACACCACACCATTACTATCTAGTAATATTTCTGCCCGGGGGCTGGAAGAGGCTGTCGCAACCAACTATTGAACGACGTTTCCACTCGTCACTGTCATTGCCTTCTTGATTGCACCCAATGGGTTTACGCATGGTCAATCTATTCATAGAACTAACATGAATATACGCTTGATACTGAATATACGATTGAATGGTCTCCGTTGCCATTAATTAGAAAGATTTTCATCTGGCCAATACTAAATCTTAAATATAAATAAATATAAATGTTTACTCGTCTAGCACTGGACCACTCCCTTGGTCTAAGCTTTAGGGTGGAAAATCTCTTTTGCCAATTCTTCGTATTACGTTATCATCGGAAGCCTGTATCATGTCGAAAACAGTTTCCTATAAAATAACTTGATGATTTTCTCACAATGCATCTCGAATTCAATGTTTTCGTTAATGACATCTGGCAACTAATTGTATGGATGGTGCTCCACTTAACTTTAAATATTCAACTCTTCTATTCACGAAACCTAACGAGTTAGTCACGCTTTACAACACGGGCGCATATATTTAAGTTATTAACATACCTTATGGTAAAGCCGAATTCCCGCATTGTCCTGAGATTTTCTCATTTAGAAGGGCAATATAATTTCGGTGCTTAGGTGGCAATATTTTTGTCATTGTTCAAAAGGTGACAGCTAGTTGATGGCAACATAGTTACTAGCGACAACTTTATTTCCGCTTTCTTGCACGTTGATTGCATTGGCACTCGGTATACGGCGATAGCTGTGTGGGCATCACGGACAAATTAATAAGCACCAACAGCCACCTGTCACTCTTACGGCTAAAACTGGCGAAAGGGGAGCGACGATACACAGTTAAACATAGATGTGAATAAATTGTTTGTTTGACGCTGGTAAAATGGTTCAAAAAATATATCAACCGACCTATTTTGGTCACCAACATGCCGATAAATATTTCGGCAATAAATGTAATTGGGTGATGGTTAAAAATTCTATTCACTCTATTCAAAAATTAAATCAGACCGAGACTGCTGGTGGCACATTATAACCGCCGTTGCTTTGTAAGGGGTAAAAACGTCACCTCTTCTTGGGCGTTTGCCATGCTGCCATTTAAGGAATGATTCACTACGTCATCAACTACTTTCCCCCTCTGTTGTCTTGGCCGTCCAAGTGCCCCCACTTCACAATCGTCACCCACAAACAGTCAGGAAACGTCCTAAAGTGTCCTGTTATCGCCTAGGCTAAGCAAATCTTCTAGAGACTGATATGTGGCGATGTCGGCTAAAGTTTAGTTGTCAATGTCCTTCGTATCGACGGCTCCTGCAGGCTGGACAAATGGGTGTCCTGTCGTCACCGGCAGTGGTGACATCGGCAGATCATGTATAAGTTCGTCGACCGCGACAGCGTGGCCGTGTTTTGAGGGGAGTATGTTCTGTCCGAGCATCCAACCCTTGACAATGTGACCCATTTCGCGGCCGGCGTCTACAACGAAGGCGTGCCTGAATCCTTCGAGGCAAAAGCGGACGTCGGAGCGGGGAAATGTCCGCCGTAGTTGCATCGGGAACTCTCGCGGGGCCCAGTGATCGTTAAGGCCGTAGTAAAACGTCAGTTTGTCTAAGTTCCTGAAAGTTAGCAGTTCGAAATGGTGATGTACCATGCGTCATGGATGCTACATGGATGACTAGGTGGCTATAATATTTTTCGCGGTGGTTTATGTATTCGGGCGTTGCTTGTTACTGCCTTCGGTCAGTCAATGCTGGGGCATCGCATTCAAAGGCTTGTATGTAAACTGTAATAACCACATGTTTTTATAATGACTGAGGAACATTGCTATGTCTTTTTTCGCTTCGAATTACGGGCAAATTTTGTGGTATTTGTCTGCGAAAAAACAATTAAAATGAGGTAGGCTTTATTTTTTCTACAGTTCCTTCAACCATTTTTTACGCACAGCGACAAGCACCATCGACAAAATGGTGTTCAAGGTTAATTCAAGGTTAATAGTGCACAGAAAGATCACTTTGACATGTACAAGTTTTCGTTGTAAATTCAAGTTGGTATATGGTAACCTTTAAACAAGTTTGTGGTCACGACCGAAAGCAGTAATTGGGCAAATAACGTTTTGTCTCTAAATTCTCTCTAAACATCGTTAGATATGCGGGAATAAGAGTTGGTGAGGCTCTGAGCAACTCACCGTGCTATGGCGTCATCGTCACGCCGGCCAACCTTCTTGAGGATGTCCTGCGTCGTATCGATGATGGCTCGCATGACCGAGGGCGACGTCAGTGAAAGGATATTCTGCACAAAGGTTTCCTTTCCAGCGCCATAGTGCATTCGCACAGCGAGTTGAAAGACTCTCTTAAGTAGCATGGCTGGCACCATGTGGACGGAGTACACAAGGGCCATGAACGGCTGACGAAGGTAGGTCGCCAGAGCCTCCAGCATCGGGGCGTTAATTCCCCGGGCGAGACGTTCGATAGCCGGGAACAAAAGGTATGTGTGCACGATCTAGGGAAGCGTAAACACAGCAACGGTAATCAGAACAAATGTGCAATGGCAGGGATTAAACGCGTGCCTCTGCATCTCTCTTTCGATCGCAAGGCGCACGCACACAAATGCACCAGGCCACCAGGCTCAGCAAGATCTGTAAATAGACTGAAAAAATATACGACGAATAGGGCATAACTGGTTCGTGTTTTCCATCCAATACAGATAACAACATACGTGACGTTAAAATGAAGTGCGTTCCGATGTGAGTGCTTACGTTGTGATTCTTGAGCTTGTCGGTTATTTGGAGCGCCATGTAACTGCCAATCGAGTGACCGATGAGGACGAGCGGGGTATCTTTGGGAACAAATTTTTCAAGAAAACGTATTTTGTGCTCGACTTCGCCCTCCGTTGAAAACCACCTAAAAAGGATGGCCAGAGACGAAACAGAGGGGGAGAGAAACGACAAACGTGTGACAACATAAGCCGCAAAGGGACTAGTTAAGAACAAATGATATATCACTGTCACTACTGGCGTCACAAGACGTTCATATCCGGCTTGATATCCCCTCACCTCTTGATGCTTTTATAGGGTTTCTGCATATCCTTCGGCAACACTACATGACCAGCATGCGACACACCCCAAACTTCAATATTCTTTTCGTTTCCTGAGTAGATTTCCTTCATAAAGTCCGCGTAAAACCCGATTGGGCCTGGATTACCTGCAAAAGCATTCTACTGTAACTAATCATTTACGACTGTGCCTATTAGATGATGCGTGGAGTGGACAACAGAAATGTTCTCCAGGTGAAAATTCATTGAGAGACGAGTTATAGTACCATGGGAGGATGAAATGTTTCCGGTGACGCTGCAAGACTACTGTATCGCATGCAACTTCGAATGAATAAATTTGATTAGAAAATGGTGCACATTTAAAGGTGTAGCTATTGCGTTCAACTTCACGCTACAAACTTACGGCTTGCGTAAGAAACAATCGCATCGCAAGAGTGGAATTTGCTTCTTATTTTAGTTTACGTATAGCTATTTTAGGTGTAGTTTGGTTTTCGGCAGATAGATGGAGTTGTGCTTTATATCAATTTCTCCAGAAAGTTCTATATTTTGTAACTTTCCCACTAACGATGGTCATCTATCTCTTTTCCTCGTTTTCTCGGACTGTACGCGAAAGGTGATCCCAAGCGTTCGGCAGATCGATGTTGCGCCAGAATGCGAGTTTCATATTTGGAAAAACACACTAATACTGTGCGTCTTAGACATAACAACAAGATTATAACCCTCAAGGTCAGTCGTGCGGTTTAGTCAAGAGTTCTTTTTTGGTTCTAGATTGCGTAGAGCGAGAGCGAGCGAGAACATTAAGAACAGTTTGTGCTGATAGCCTTCCACCGACCATCTCCTTCGATGACCTCACGCCCACACCTCATTCAGTGCAAACTCGTAAGCTTTGCTTTACTTTTGCTGTTTTTAGCCATTGACATTGCCGCGTTCCGCCCTCCCTCCTTCCCATAACGCTGTTCATATCGGTGCTAAAGCAATCGAGCAATCAAACTGCCAGTTCGGCGGCGTGCCGCGGGAAATAGATTCGTAATTGTCACTGTTATTGTTACGATCGCTTACAGATACAGGACAACTATGTGCAGGTATGAGGCTTGACGAAGACCGGCATTCACGCATCTATGCCTCGCCCATTGGCCGTTATGTTGTGCTATTAGCAATGAATGCGAATGAATGCATTCTTCACATCCGCAGCTGCTCGCCCCAGCGGGTCAAGCAAATTAAATCTAAATGGATGCCAATTACGGCAACGAGCTGGTGTTTTTTTTTTGCTGTGTATGTCGTGACGTAACATTACGGTGATAGAGGAATGCGAACAATGTTTGCCCTACGATTCGCAATTTTTTTTTTCTATCTGATTAAAAAGTTACGTTTTGTGCCGGTCGTCGAGGCTAATGGAAAATCGTCTATTTAGCGCGGCATGCGTGTATCCAGTTGTGAGAGTTCATTATTTTTCGAATAGATTTTCCGAATAAGTACACGGCCGGCCCGGAAGCTTCAATTGGAACCGGCAAAACGATCTGTCTTGAGTAAGCGATTTTCATTAGCTGACGTATTACAGAGCTTCAAGAGCCATGTGATAGACACAACGTATTTTACGAAAACTATGACATATGTGAAAAAGTGAATTTCTACGTGTTTATTTGAAGCGTCCGTTAAAGTAGTGCTCTTCTATCTTCTAATACAAACATGAATTTAGCATTGTGTACAGCAGACAGTTCAGCTAACGTTAGAAATCTGTCAGCGAAGTTCGTCGGAAAAGCGCGCATGTTTCAGACGCATGCGTCCTCGTCTTCTGTACGAGGAAGGAACATTGCACACAATAATTGCATTTGAAAACATATTGGGAAACGAACAATGTATATGTACGCGTGCTAAGCTCTGTGATTTTCTCAGGAAATTCTAGTTCTTAGGGTTCTCAGTGACCTGTCAGACGCACTTCTGCATTTACCTTTCAGTGTGCACGTCCACTCGCAGGCGCCAGCGAGCGACTTTGTCCTTGATCCTGCACGAGTGCAGGTCTTTGTAAAAGCTGGCCTAGCCATAAGAAGCCGAACGTAACATGGACAACCTAGGCCATCCGGGTGTAGGCCACAAAAGGACAGTAATGCGCGCTCAGTCCAACGAAGTAAAGCACTGCGAAATCGGCGTAGAGTTCGGCAATGGCCGCAAAATACCTACACGTGCACTCGTCTGACAGAAGCTCATCACGGATACACTTACCAGGCACGACGAATACAATCATCTTGTCGCTCTTCGGCGCTCCCTGACCGGCATGTCCGACTAACTCGGTAACGTTTTGCACGTCCGACGCATAGCGCAGCAGCTGTGTCGGACAGTCGTCGACCATGAGGTAGGAAAAGGGCTCCTTCACGCTAGAGACGCCTTCAGCAAACAACAAACACGCCCAGGCGAGGACGCCAAACAACGAGATCGGCGAAAGCGACGTAGGCGTTCGGACGATGCAGGGCAGTATGGCAACGAACACGTGAAGGGCCACAGCCGTTGCAGCGTTGCAGTTCTGGTCCGTGAAACAGGCCCGAATCGACCTCGTCCTCATCGCGTGGCAGTCCTGACGCGAGCCGGCCATGCACGGTGGCCATCCCGGCCTACAGTTACAACCCCACGAACGAGTCCGCGTCGCCGCGGCCGTGTTCGCCGCCGCCGTCGTCGTCGTCGTCGTCGTTCTTCAGAAGGCGGCGTTGGTACGGGGACGGGCAAGGTATCCGAGCCCGTGAAAGTAAACCTCTTAAAACTACGATTGGCCGAAAATCCCGGCGGGAAGCTTCTTTCTAGCGGCGGACGCGGCCGACTCCGAACAAGATCCTGGTCGCCGCCAAACGGCTGGACCGCGTCGGCCGCTTGTCCACGCTCTTCCTACGTGAACGTCGGATATGCGCGTGTGTATGCGTGCAACAGGCTCGGCGACGAACATCCGCAAAGCGTTTGGTAGTGTACCATCCGGTAGCCGCAAGGCGAGGAGATGGTCGGGGCTCCGGCGATGGACGCGTCTCGAGACGCGTCGCACATGAGACACCGGCCCAGTCGGTGTCGGCCGCTAGCTGATGTTGGGTTACACCTTCGCCACGCCGGTCTTTTGGAAGTCGTGGCAGGGCTGGCGAGGAGCCCCTCTCCGCGTCGAGCCGTTGTGACAGCGATAAATTGCGGCTGAGCAAAGCGACCATTCGTCCCATTGATTGAGCCTGATGGTGGAAACGTTGCCGTCGCCCGGTTGTCAGGACAACGAGGTGTGCAGTGACACTGCAAGGACCCCGAAGCTCGGACATGATCAACCGGATATTGACGTACGCACAACGCCGACGAGGCGACGATGACGTTCGAGTGACGCGCAAGTCACAGGCGAACTCGGCTGAAGGAAGATCTTTTTTTTGCTCTCTCACGGTCCATTCGGCTCGGCGGAATTTCGGGTGGAATTTGCTTTCTCCCTATGTCTCTCTTTCTCTCGCTATCTCTCTCTGTCTCTGTCTGTCTCGCTGCGTTTTCGTCACTTTGCTGCGGTCTACGGGAAGCGGCAGTAGGAACATGGCACCCGTGTTATCCTCCTGCTGTCTTCTCCCCGCTGATCGGCTCCAGTCCGGACGACGTCGGAGAGGGCGATGCCAACCAACACACGGTCAGCGCTCGCGGCCGTGGTGACAAGCCTCGTAGAACCTCGTGGGTAAAACACACACACACACACACATGGACGCATATACACACACACACACACGCATAGCAAAAAAGCAACTGCCACATCGCAGTCAATCAGTGCAGTCAGTGTGTGGCTAGCGCGTAGTGTCGCGAATCAGCTGCTGTATGAGCACAGAATCGGACGCGTTGACGCGCGCGCTACAACGGCTGATTCCGCGAAGGCTACGGGTGAAAATGTCAGGAATGTTCCAGGGCGCGGCGTCGTGGCTTTCCGTTGGCTGCGTACTTGACGCGGCTGTGCGCCGGTGGCCGTCGACGTCGACCTGGCCGGACAGGATCGTCGAACGGACCGTCGGACGTGCATTGCGATATGAATCGAGATGTGGCCTTCCTTGTAGACGGTTTGTTCCACCGAAGAGCGAATTCCATCTCTTCCGTTCTTCGTCCGTTGGCGGCTGCCTCCTGCTAACGTCCTGACGGACGTCGCTCGCCAGCGACGTCGGCGACGCTTGAATTAGTGTCACTAATAGGAACAGTACTCATGATAAGGTAGTAGCAGCAGCATCACAACTTAGCGATTGTTGCTGTTGTGGCAGTCATGCGTGAGGAGCGCGTGTGCGCGTGCGCGCGTGCTTGGGCACCCGTGAAAAAGCTCGCCGCTCTGTCGCAAGTGTGCGCCGAGCTTCTGTTTTCCAACTTCTTCGGAGCGTAGCTTCTCGGTTGTGTTGTTCGCGTTAATCGTGTTCGTGTGTTTGTTCATCGTCGTCGCTTTTTGTCTCGGATGTGTGTGCATCTGCCTGGCGGTGTCCTTATAGTCGTCGTAACGCTGCAAGATACCAGCGGTACCCTGGAACGATCAATCAAGACGCTTCTTCAAGTTCGTCTTCGCTCTGATTGGCACTAATCAGCGATCACCTCGATGGCACTTCACGACTTCGGGCCAGGGCAGACCAGGGACGAACATGAGTCGATCAAGGTGAAGCTTTCGGGCTGAGGACTCCATCCGACGCGGATGGGACACTTGTCCGACCGCCGGGGCGGGTCGGGCTGAGCTTTTTTGCTCACTTTGACTAAATGGACTTTCCATTCTTCGCAGATGGAAGCTGCAGGAGGGAAGAGACGTTCCGGCGTTGCCCAATCCGTCGATGGCAATCGTCAAATGCCGAAAATGCGCGGTAGCCGCCGTCGTTGGAGAAGACCCAGCCGTCCGCACGTGACGAAGTCCTCATCCGTTTTCGAGCTACTTCTACTTAGGCCGAAGTTTTAGCCGTGGCCGGTTCAGCTCGTCGACTGGTTCCCGACCGCGACGGCGGGCGCGGCGCGGTCGCATTTGAGCGGCGAGCGCCTACGAGATTTTCGAGTCCTAAAGGCTGGTAAATGGGGACGACGCGAAGCGTCCGTGTGCTGGCTCCTGTAGAAGCGGGAACAGACAAATATGAACCATTAGTCGCTTTCTAGGTCTCATTTCGATTCACGATTACGCGACGTTTTCGCTTCGGACTTGAACCGTCCTCGCGTCTCGCGAACTGGCGCGATGTGACTGCGTAGCCGCGTCTGCACAGAAAGCTCTACTGAGTGTTAAGCATTCCTCATGCAACGACTGCTTCCAGCGCAGAAGAGGTTGCGCGCGGGTGTCGCCACGCGCATACATCGGCTTTCAGCGCGTCTCGTTTCTTTAGCTCGCGAATAATTTCTAGCTTTGTCTATGAACCACGCCGGTAGTGCTCCATGTCAATGATTTCTGCAGAGTGTCCCGCATCGATGCGTTTCTGCTTCTGCCTGTGTGCTCTACAGAAGTGCAGAAACCGGCCGAAGTCGGTTGTTCGTTACGAGACAACGCGAGTGTTTCTTTCTCTTGTCGCGTTTGTCGCATCG
>MNPL01030281.1:43304-61508 GCA_002081605.1 Tropilaelaps mercedesae | reverse complement strand
CACCATCACCATCACCATCACCATCACCATCACCATCACCACCATCACCACCATCACCATCACCATCACCACCACCACCACCATCACAATCATCACCACCATCACAATCATCACCACCATCACCACCATCACCATCACCATCACCATCACCACCACCACCACCACCATCACAATCACCACCATCACCATCACCACCATCACCACCATCACCACCTATAGCGGCAGCCGCCAGTTTGTTGTTGGTCGGCCTTAACCAGTTCCCTGACGCGAAGGTCCTGTTGTTAGCTGTTGTCAGCATTGTTGCTCGTCGCCAGGACGGGATGCGTTGTTGCTGTTGTCATCGATGACGGCGTTCGTGGCGGACGAACATCGAGGTCGTTGGTAGCGACTGGACGAGTAGCAGCAACACACGCGGCAACGAAACGGCGTAGACCGGCTCGATTGCGCTGTCGTGACGAAGCGTCCGTACGTCGATGTTCCGCATCGCCTGACCGGGGAAAAAGCCACTCGGCTGAACTGATTAGACATTGTCGCCAACGTTTTGCTTCTTCCAAGTGGCTAATGACGTAGTGAAAGGACGCAAATTCCGTCAGTTTGTTCGTCCGTCAGCTGTCCTCTCTACTCGCTAACGGTGCAGCGCCTTGTCCGCCATGAAGGTCATGCGTCCGTCGATGGTCGTCATGTTCGGAGCCGGTCAATCTGGCCGGTGGCATCGTTTTTATTGGCCAGTGTTTGACAGGCGTTTGTGCGCAGGTAGATCGCGCATAATCGAATAGACCTCGAGAAGTTGAATCGATACGGGGCTAAATAAAATTTCCTATCGCCATAGGGCGGCTTCGTGAGTGACGTGGACGTGACAGACAGTTATGTACGCAAACTGTTTCGACTTTCCGTTTGCCAAATGAGGAAAATCATACATCGAATTGCTAAACTGACGTCTTAAATCTTACAACGACAGTTTTTCTATACCGGATCGATGCCGCGTACGAACTTATCGGCAGGCGGTACCCTTCGGTGACTTCATTAAGCGAGTCGATAAGAATTCGATTCACGCTTCACTAGAAACACGCACGAGTAATGGTATCGGTGAAAAATAAGCTCACAAAAAGCAATACATTCTTTATTAGCACCGTTAATAAGAGTTAGCTTCTGGTGTTGCGATCGTTTTCTTGTCGACGTGGTCTGGTCGTTTATCTTCAGCGGACTCGCAAGCTAAAATGGCGACGACTCTACGCCAAAGCAGAATGGCAACAACGCAGATTTATTGAAAGTTTCACTAAAACTTTCTCCTCTACGAGTGATGAGGTGTTCGTTTAGTTTCGTTAGTTCGCTTAGTTAGAATTTCCACCGTAGATGCGCGCACATGTGTGGTAGCGGTGGAAGCAGTTACATCCGGGAGTTGTCGCGCGTCTGGAATACGCCAGTGGGCCATGTTCAGTTTTCGTACATTTCATCTAATGCCGAATTTTGTGGTGTAGCGGCACTTCCGCGGCAGATATCATCGACCAGCCGACGACCCGTTAGGAGAATAAACCTAGACGACGCAATAATCGCACAAGAAAACATCACCCTAAAATCAACTTATGCTCGTTGAGTGACGTCGACACACGCACATTTTACAACGATGAGCATCAGCACATGCTGCTCATCTGGAAACATGTTTCTGCGCTTATTTTCGCAGATACTCTGCGCTATTCTTACCGTCGTCGTCGTCGCGACGCGCGTATGGCGAACAAAGGGTTCCATGCGCACGTGAGTACGCATGAGACCTCCCTCCTTCATGAGTGACGAGTGAGTTTGGTGTCCGGAGTCGGAACATTGTCGCTATTGTCGCCTGGAGTTGACTGATTGGGCCGACTCGACCTGCGTCTTTCGGGGTTTAAATGTCTTCGATGCCAGGCGCCAGCAGGGGCTATGCTGGAGGGTGGATGCCCCGTGGTGTCCACATATACGTGTGTGTGTGTAGGTCCGAATTCAAAGAGGCCTACTACATGAGGCGGGTGAGGGGCATTATCTGGTTGCTGTGGAGCCGTCGGGTCTGATCTGGTCCTTCGTCAAAGCCAACCAACAAAAGTCGTCGCCAGCTGTGACTTTTTCACTTGCTCATTCGCACAACATCGAATGGGGCTTTCCCAATGGCGCCGCGCTTATGGCCGTGGGGGGGGCATAGCGTGGGATCGCTCAGAAAGAACACTGCTCGATAGACGACGGCCATATGGCGACCAGCTGTGGAGGGCATCATCGCCCTTTAATAGAACGATACCGTTCTTTATGCCCTCGTTTCCTCACTCTCTTTCTTCCCTTCATGCTCGGCTCTGTCTCGTTCCTTCTTTGCTCTGGCCGGTTGCGACGCCTCTGATTTGCCCCATGCCCCTGTTGGGTTAAAGCTGCCGACAGGGCTGGATTAGCTCGAACGAAAGTCTCTCGCTCTCTCTCTCTCTCTCTGTTCCTGAAGAATGAAGAATTCCGTGGGGGAAGAGTTAGTAGTTCTCTGTGTAGTCATTCTGGTGGCGATCACCAAAACCATCGGTCCCGTCAACTCAACGCAGGTACAATGTCCCATCTATTTGGAAATATTGATATACGGTTCTCGACGACCGAATCGGACACCATCGCTCTGCGCGTTTTGTTGAGCGGAGTGACAACCTTGGAAGCGGACAACAAAGCGGCGTTTGTTGAGTCGGCCCAAGAAGCGTTGACGAGGGTAAAACGCTACTGTAGATAGACGGCCGCAGAGTCCATATACATTACAGAGCGACAGCGAACTGTGAGTTGATTGTACGCGGAATAAGTTACAAAAACGGGGCCTTTAGGATGCACGACGGTGTCGACTATTTGAAGCAGTGCGTCGTGCGTATCAGCAAACGTTTTGTCGCGAACTGACGCTTGGCGGCGGCGGCGGCGGCGGCGGCTACTCAACCGAACGATGATTGTGTCTTCGAACGCACGAATTCATCTGCGCAACGAAAACTGTGTTTGGCTTTCGCTTCAACTGGTCATGGCTTCTCGGCCGAAAGGCGATCACTTGTGGACATTAGTTGCCGTACAGAAGAGTTGATGCAGATTTAGTATTCGACATGGCATTAGATGAAAATGTTACGACCGTGGGCCTACCGCTCGTAGAAATGATTTCATGGCGAGCGTTTTGTTGAAGCTGCATCACGCATAGACTTCAAATGCCTTTAATTTATTCCGCTATTGAAGGTGAAACTGCGTGGCTAGTTTTACAAAACGAAAGCACGCGATTGACCCCCAAGACCGTTTTCGACTGTCGATGAACCACCACGTGTGGAAAACAATATCTACAAGTAACAAACAAACAGAAAAACAAAAAACGCAGAACTCGCTTATTGCATGGAAAAATGTGGACGAATTGTGGTCAAGTATTTCGATCAGTCTGTGACGTTTCCCTGTTTGATATCAATTCAAACGGAAGAGTGACGCTGCACTCCTCCGAACGCATGGCCCGATTAAAAATTCCCGAGATGTTCCCGCAGCTCGGCATTGGTTTTTCCTTCTGGTCTGCGAAGGTGGTGAAAGGAAAAACTTCATTTTGGCGCGGGAAGTTCGCGTTTCCGGAAGATATTGCTGGACTGCTCAGCAGTTCACATTCCGAGAACAGACAGTTTAAGCGTTGCATGTTGACATTTATGGGGTCCCTTTCATAAGACCCCATGGGAACGCCATTCAGTATTGACTGAATACTCCTAAGTCCTAGTAAAGAGGCTCCGCTGTTTAGTTCCGAATGAGCAACAATTAAGCACATATTGTAAATGTTGGTATACGTAGGCTCTGCTATGACTTATGCGTGGCACCAAATCACTTTCAAGTTTCAAACGCGTGCATGGGAAGAAAAATTACTTATAATTCTGTTATTTCGTCCTACGCTTTTATTATTATTATTAGCCACTTGTCAAAAACCTGTGCTGGGATCAAATTCGCTCGGAAAGTTGCCAAACAATTTCGTGGGGCAACCACTATTTTTCTAGCTCGTTTTCTTAGTTTTCACTCAAGTTCCTTGACGAATATGCAGGAGTCAACACAGTTTCAATCCACATGTGGTTCTGTCGGGGATTCGGACCGGTGATCTTGCTGTAAATGATTTCTATTTGCCTACCAATATGGTCATTTCAACGAGTTCAAGACAGTTACATTAAAGCTGTTACGGCAAATTTACGACCCATCTCCAGATTGTTTAAGGTTATGCCAACATTTGCATTGTTAGCGCTACCCGAATGAGGTCCCTAATAGCGTATTTGAGTGCGGAGAGTTTTCAAAGGGTACTCACTGCAGCTTGCGTCAAGACACAGATAAACGCATCGCATTTCTTGTAAATCTTGTCGAAAACAAATATATCGTTCATAAACGAAATCATATATTGGTTTCAGCAATTGGAAAAACGTTTCATAGAACGCATGGCCATGTCTTGGTGCAGGCCACAGAAAAGCGCGAGGCATGGCAAATTCATTGCTATTCGACGCGTACCGACTGATTGTCGGATGATTTTTATCATTTGTATTTGAGAAGGTTTACTCGACCGTAGTCCTTCTCATGGCGCAAATTCTCTGATAATAAAAAAATATTTTAACGGCGATACGCGTGATGGATATCTATCGGATTTATGGCGCAAGAGGGGGCGTTTCTTTGTCTTAGACTGTTCATCGAAAGACGAGATTTACTGGGAAATGGTTCCGAGTATTCTCCAAAACATGCAAAAAATCCCCGAAATAGCTTCAAGGTGCGCCATGGTGTCAACGTTTTGGGGTGGCGGTTTTGGTCGACTGATTTGAACGCGTTTTTCCAGCCGTTGAATTTTCGCACTGACATAAGAAACCGAAAACTGGAAAAATACTGTGAACCACAGTAACCTTTGCAAAAAAAGATCTTTGCACTTGACGCAACGTTGTTAGTTAAGATTTTTCAATGTCACCCTAGAATAATAGCGGTAGCTAATTTCAAAAGCAACTGTAAATATTTCCAAGTAAATCTGACCGAAATATATTATTATTGGAGCTCTCACAAGAATACGAAACATTGTACACACCACTTTCGATGTCTTCGTCTCAGATACAAAAAATAAAATAGACAATATTACGGAAAATGTTCTAGTTTTACCCGACTTTGTGGAAACGTAGGTCATTATTAATACGGTTACATGCGGATTTCACAACACGGGTTCAAGTGGATTCCGGATTATAATTAGTGCATTCACTCTTAAATCAAGTTTTAGTTAGAACGACGCTAATAAATTTACACCAGGAAAATGATCAAAGCTCTCTTCCACATTAGCTCTTTGAAAAATGAAACCGAAAAACGCTCGATGAATAGGTTTACATTGGACTCTCAGGGTCCAGTAAATATTTTCCCAATTATTTATTATCGAAATTTTTTTCTAAAGAAGACGATAGCAGTCTGACTGATCACTGGCGTTTCATTATCAAGGTGTCGCATGAACGCCCACATAGCGGTACAGGCTCTCGTCTACAAATCTGGCCCCTAGACGAAAAGCAAATTGAGAACTTTTTTCCGCATTTTGGCGAATCAATGTAATCCAAGTCTGTGTACGTCCTAAACTAGGCTACGGTTACCTATATGTCGATACCGGTAGGATCAGCGGTGCGAAGCTCCGGTAGTGTCATATGTTGGCTGCCATGTCTTTATTTAAAGTTGAACCCCATACCGAGGGGTTTTACTTGCGAGGGTGGGTAGAAGAATCGCTCACCCTCACATGAGCGGCAGGCCCGCCCTACTTTGCGAAGGCACCGTTACAGAGACTGGTACTCGGGTCGCAAGCCAGTCCCTTTTGGCTGGCCTTCCAAATAAACGCAAGCACTCCGTCTCTCTGGAGTTCGTTGTAGGTTGCGAGTCATTTGCGTATTCGTCCGCCTAAATCGTTTTGAGCTGCGGTTAGTAGAGAAGGTGGATGGCTAACGTTACATTGGGCAATGCCGGTCAACTTCCCCCTTCTCTGAGCATCCACCTACAATCTACGCGTCCATGAGGCTCGCGAGGCTGGAGTTAATTTTCGCTGCACTCGGTGGTCACGCAATGTCACCTCGGTGATGAATGTATGCAACCGTCGTACAGCTGTGCCACGACGATACGGCCCGTGGCAGATAATTCGAAATGAAGTTTTCTTATGAACCGCTCAGCGTCGAACTTCTTTGCTGTAAACTTCCGTTGGCTGTAGAGATGTTTGCCGCGACCTACACAGGAACGGAAATTGTAGTAGAAGCGAGGTCTATGATGCGCTATGCTTCCTGATTTTGAAGTAACTACACTGATGCCAATGACAAATTTTCAGAAAAATAGACAGAAGATATTTTGAAAGCAAAAAATATCGAAAGTCCGAGATTCTGTCCGAGTTAACACGTTAAAAATCTCGGATGATGATCTAGGAAAAGTAACATACAATTTAATAATAGCCGATTGATGTAAAAAGTTCAAACAATGACATGCATAAACAATATATTATTTTTTTAGGTATATATCTCATATTTCGCGTGTAGATCTACGTTTACAGTTGAATTGACTCTACGGTATAACAATATCTGACGAGTAAAATGAAAATAACGAGATATATATAGAAAAAATATGTATGTTATATCTTTCGTCTGGATAAACGTTTTCAAATAGATTGACTAGAAATTTACTTAAGCAGATGCGTAATCTGTAAAAAAAAATGTTAAATATTACGCGCCGCACTATCAATTATTTTTGGTTGTGGATTTCCACATCTGACAGCCTCCAGTCAGATACACTCAGGCCGAAATTCACCCATCCAGCTTTGAACCTAAACTCAAACCTAAAACCCTCAAAAGCATCCCTGCGCGTGCCGGCGGCGGTTGTCGTGAACGGCTGGTGTCGAACGACCGCGATGAAGGTCAGGGCCAGAAGCTCAAGGTGCCGCCTCGTCATCTGCCGAAAGGAACTGTGGCCGTTTGCGGGTTGCGCGTGAGCTCTATTTGTCACGCAAGTACCGTGCCGATCTACATTGCTACTTGTTTGTCGGCAGGCGAACAGCTACAATGGAAAATGCAGACAATGCAACAGGCCTGTAGATGGCGCATATCCATCGAATTGGAACGTCCTCCGTTTTCCAACGATGGGGTCTGTATTCCTGTCCTTTGACTCGGACTCCAGCTGTATAGTGACGGCTCCCAGGAGCTGATTCTCTAGAACAACTGAGTGGTCCACCAGTGCGTCGGCTGGGAGCCAAGTAAATTAGTTTAGCCTGTAATGTCTCCCTGAAGAGGCGGGCACTGGTTGTGATGTCATATGTTATTTTTATCGTGCAGAACTCAGTGGCTTGGTGCATTCGCGTGGACCTTGCGACCGGAGGAGACACAGAGGAGAGCGGGTTCGCTGTAGAACATTTACATTTATGAGGTCCGTCTTGCGACGTAGTGTAAAAGACACTACCGTGAGCGTTAAACGTCGGTTGATGGTCGGTTCTGAATATATATTTTCACGGCATTCTTCCGTGATGCCCACTGACCAGTCTGATGGGTCTGTGTCTCCGGTAGCTAGCCTGAGTTTATCCGGCCCATTGAGCGCGACTGCTGTAAAGACTATTTCATGAGACAGCCACACACAGCAATTGGCCGGGCGATCGTAGTAAAAAGGTATAACGAGCTTTTCAAAGCACTCGATCTCAGATATTTAGCGCAGCTGCCACCGACCTATAATGAGTGCGCAATTTATCTAGGAGCGATTAAGCCTTGAGCCAAGAATAGTGCCTTACACGGCTACAACAAACATGCTTACTTAAACAAAAAACGTATATATTCAAGAGTACGAGTCTAATTATCCTAAATTGACCGTATAAACGCGTTGTTAAAACATTTGCCTAGTCGGAATACGATTCTTCCCAGCCGAGCAAAAAAATCAAAACGCCCCTCCTCCAGATATTTCGCGCCCAATTGCCGTCATAAAACGCTCACATATTCCCTTCAAAAGTTCATTATTTGTTTGTGGGATAGTTTGCCTCAAAAACCATCTTGATGTCGATATCATTATTACCTGAGCGCGAACGCGATGTTTTCAGTAGCAACTGAACTTTCCGTACAAAGACTATTCCGTCCATAGAATTCTTCTTCAAAGCCTAGATTTCACTGGGCACTTTTTGACGTTCCCTAAAGAAGGAGAACGTTCTCCTTTGCACGATCTTCGAGGTTGTTACGGCGCTTTCTGCTCACTTCTGTGATCGAAATAGCCACTGTGGAAAATTCCCTTCAGGGAAAAGACAGCAATCAGACAGCATAAAGTTGTCGGTGAATCGTAGTTCTTAGTATTCCATAAGGGATCTGATGCATGAATGCAAAAATGAAGTCCTCTATACGTGGAAATTCGACGCTGATGGCCTAATGTAGATTCTAGTAATATCAGCCATATGAAATGTGCGCGCCTTCTGTTAGGAAACCAACGCCGGAGCCGCTACGCACAATGTCGAATTTATAAAGTTAGGCCAACAGACGAATTTCAGTCCTCGACATCTCCGTTAGGGTGCTTCCTGTAGGCCTTAAGCCTTCACATTTTGCTGTGTCAATTAATTTGCTTTTTTCTACTTCGCGTCCATCGCAAACGACCTTCGCATTGTCTCGATTAGTGGTTCTCTTAGTACCGTTGCGATTGCGTCGTTCTCATCGAATGCGTCTTCTTCGAGAACTGATTGGTAATGTTTTCGTTAGCAGAAGTGGCTCTAGACTTTGAGAGTCACGCTTGTCCTAGTAGAGGAGCGATTTGCTCTATTTCATGCTCTCATATCTACTTTCGGCATGTGCCCCTGGTGGAGCAGTAAACAATTTTCAACCGGATTGCATCAGCGGATATCCGGTGCGTGCAGAAAGGACGAAGGGGTCGCTTGAATAAAATTTATGGATGACGACCTTGGTGCTGTCAAGCAGCGAAGCAGGAATGCTCGCAGCCAAATACTCATGAAATGGCGTTTGCCCAATCGGCGTTTGTTTGTGACGTGTCAGTACCGTCTATGCGTCGTATCGCTACGGTTCGCCAGACCCCGCCGCTTGGAGCCGTATGAACAAGCCCGAACCTTCGTCCAGGAAAATAGCGCACGTGTATAACTAATTGCGTGAAGTCGTTGGACCGCCACGTGGATCTCCGTCCATTACGGAGAGTCAGCCTGAAGTGCACTTACTGCGAGAATATGTATCACCATTAATATATCCACAAAGGTCCGGGAGAGAAATGAATTTCCCCTGGCAGAACCGTCGCAACTGGGCAGTTCCCTAATGAGGAGAATAGGGTCGTCGTTTCCACACGGAGCAAACGTTTCCCTGGAGTGATACGCCAACGGAAGATGCCTCGGAACGTGCAACGGTTTCTTGAGCCGATGAACGTAGCTCGACTGAGCCGAAGATCGGTACAGTTCATCAACAGGACCGACCTGTTCTTTTCCTGCGCACAAACGCGTGCCGCGGGATAAATCTGTCCCGATACAGAATGAGCAGCCTCACCTTCGGCGGTCGACCTCGAGAACTGACTACGAACCGGATCGAGCATGTTTGCCTATATGCGCACCCAACGGCCGCGCAGAAGAAGCCGGAAGAAAAATGCAACCTAAGAACGAATTCCTCGTAGGTCGGGGGATGAGACGAGTAAACGCCACGCGCGTCTTGCGCATGTAAGGCCACTTGTCCTTTAGATGCGCATGCCCATGCCGATGCATCTAGGCCACTAGGACCGTCTACAGGTACACAGCTCGTCAACGCAGAGAGGGGAGAAATCGCTAGAAACAGAAGTTTCCCTATGTGCTAATCGCGATCGCGAAGGAAATCATGTCTCGATGGACTCGGACGGATGCTGTGAGCTATTCTTAGGCCGCCACTGAGCGCGAAGTGATTGTCGACATTTCCTCACTGGATGAAAGCTTCCCATTGCCATCGACTTCTGATTCGAACAACGACGTTTACATAACGGCTGTCACCGACCCGGACAAGAATAGGGAAATATGCGAAACCCCCTGTCCTACTCTCACTATCAGCGGTGAACATCGCTAGCGGTGTGTGTGTGTGTGTGTGTGTGTGTGTGCGCCAGGCTAATTGTCGACAACATCGAATAAAGCGTCGACCTGTTTGAATCGTCGATGTCACGCTTGTATGCTTCTAGCACTGTTCCAGATCCCACTCGAACAGATGTCTCATTACAGATGTGAGTCTGTCTGGTTGGTTGGTTGGTTGGCTGGCTGGCGTAGTTTTGGGCGTCTTTTTCTTCGGCCTGACTGAACAAACATGTTCATGAACTGTAGTGGAAGGCGTTTTGTCGTCATGGCTTTGTAGTATCGGCAGGGCTCGGCAACAATGTCGGGACGTTTCGTGTCACGGGGTACCTACCTACCTACCCAGCGTGGATCTGGTGGTTAAACAATGTTTTTGGTATGAGCATCTCGATGATGGTTCGGGGTCTGTTCGTTGCGTCGTGCATTGCTTTACTCAATAATCTAATGTAGCGAAATGTACGACGAGGTTCCTCGGCTATTCCAACATTTTCCGCCATTCTCTCTGGCGATTAAATGGACTACGACGGCAGAATGTTTTCCTCGTGGACGGCCACGTTGGTTGGCAAATGTTAGAAGTATTACATTGTATTAGCAATTTCGCCATCTATTTAACGATACGACGACGCTCGAACGGCTTCGACGGACGTGATTCGCTTTAACGGACGCTCTCGAGTCGAGTGGGTAGTGGACGGCTGAGGAGTAAGCGAACTCCGTTTTTGTTGTTAGTGAAACCCGCACCTCCTCATCATCATGGCGCCGCACCACGAAGGTCGTCTCTTCGGAACTCGACAAGGACGGCTCATGCCATGAACAACATGTCAACAGAATTTCGACAGGTTGAACAACGCCAGATTGAGAGAAGTGAAATCGGTTGTAACGGTACGAACTTGTTTTCATTTCGGTACGAAGAGCGGAATTCCCGAATGCCCTTTTCACGTGTGTCCCTTCTTCTGTCGGGGGCAGGAAAACTGTAAATACGTCGAATACGACCACGAACACACGAGCCTTTCGGATAACAATGTTGGTTTGTTTGTTTGTTTATTCCGCTATTTGGAAACGGGCCGAACTCTTAATGAGACTCGTCGACGATGACGGGTTTTCGGCTACTTATAATCGGATCACACCAACGGGTAATTTCGATATCACTGTAACACAATAACTGGCTAAGTGTGTGTGTGTGTGTGTGTGTGTGTGTACGTTAATGTTTGGCGATAAACGAAGCCGTTATACGCATTAAGCCGTCCGTGAGGGGTCACTTTAGCAGCGACCTCCAGGCCACATTTCACAGCCAGCTACCCCCAGGAATGAATGGGCATCGAAGCTCTCGTTGGAGAGTCTGAAAATCGCGTTGGTCCCGTTAGAGATGCGAAGACGAAACAGAAGCGAAGAGACATTATCATTGTCCAATCCGAAGAACGGCGCTGCACTAAAACGGAAGCAAACGAGCGCCAGAACAATGGTGGGCCTGGCGGGTCAATCGGGGTAGTCGGTAGGTGATGCGGCCCGGGTATGGAATGAAATTGGACCTCAAGTTGATTTGGGTCACTTCGCAGAAGGAAAAGGTGGAGTCCAGCAAGATCTGTCGGGGGTTACGGTTGCATTCTGTGTGTGTGTGTGTGTGTGTGTCAACCTAGGTTGGTGCCTGAGGATTGCTCGTTGACCGACGAGGTGCTTCTGCTACTGACACAATTCTTAAGCGGACCTTTGCGAGTGTGTTTAGTTGACCATTTCCGGCCGATGCTTAGGTGGATATGAACAGAAAAGCTGTTATTGACCGTCGACGAAGGCGGTCGCTGATAAATAAAGCGCTCTAGTCCGACTTGTATATAAAGGATAACAGAGCGCCGTAAGGTTCAATACTTCAGTATGATTTCGGATCGAAACCAAACCGACTCTCCGCGTAGCCGATATATTGACTCGAACTTTGACTTTGTTTTCGTTTTTTGCCATTGGGGGGGGGGGGAAATCAATTTTCGCAGCATAGTCGTATGATCCTATCCAGACAGTACCTAACCTAGGACTACTAGAACACAACGAAACATAGCCCGACCGCTCGAAAGTGTCACTACAACAGCATCTGTCCGCGACCGAGAGGAAAGCACAAAACAATACCCCCCGAAGTTTTTCTGTTTGCAGACACAGTTCGCTACCGGTGGGAGCTTGCTCTAAGAAATCGAATGCTCGCGAAGATGTTGTAATTTGAGGTTGTCTTCGGCGTGATGTTAATAAGGATGCCAATAAGGAACTCTCCACTGCGTTAGCGCAGCGTGAAATCGACCTTGTCAGCATCTCCGCCAGCGAAACATTAGTTAGCCAATCCTCGTGCGAGTGCCCGATTAAAGAAACGCCTCTTTCATCTGAAAATGTTTTGGGGCCCACTTTGGGGCCAAGTTCGTTCTACAGAGACTTGCCCAAGTGCATGCGATGAAATTGCACACGAATTTCGCGTACAAATCGATAGGTCTCGTTGTGAAACTTCGTGCCGTTCTTCCGTTGTGCCAATCAAGTGTACCGAAGAATGTCCTCATCGATTCGAAGATTGTTTAGTCTCAAGTGGAAATGCTAAATGAAAAAAATGGTAAAGAGAATGCTAAGTTTCGTCAAACATTCGGCTGAGAAAGAAGAACGCCCTGCGGCGTAACTAATGCGACAGTTCGCGTCTGAGTGGACTTCAGCGAAGGCCGCTCAATTCCTCAGTCCCGAGCAGCTACTTCGACAAGTGCTCCTGTTACATCATCTCTGACCTATCATCTTCGACATGTTCGTTTGTCGACGATGGCCAACGTCCTGTTCCTCCCCTTGGCTTCGCGGCTCTCATGTAGATCTTCGAGTACTGCGTCCCTTCCCGGACGCGGAGTCGATGACGAGGGACGAGGTTTGCGCTCCCCGGCTTCCTTCCGCTATTCGCTAAAGCTGCCGGGTATGTTGGCGGCCTGTTTCGCAAGAGGCCTGACGAGGCCCTTCCGCCGTTGGCCGCTCCGGAGGGGCGCAGCCATCCGCCACGACGATGGGACGTGACGGATCATCGTGCTATTGAGCTGTTTTCCCGCTTGTTGCCCGCCCGTCGACATCTCGCACAGTCGAGAGGTTGCTGCTGTTTTCCAGCAGAACCGCTGTTATGGACTCGTGCCACTCGGCCAGCGTTTATTTCCATTGCGCCCGGAGCCCGACTTCGAGGGACGCATAACAGAACATTTCTCAATGGCATGCCGAAACTGCCGCCGGTGCCAGAAACTCCGACGCACGTTACGTATGCGTCCATTGGTGGCGTCATCGTCGTGGTGCTGGTCCGCTAATTTAGCGGCTTCCGTAACACGGCTCGACTCCGGTTCGTACACCCACCGCCTCCTTCCGAAATCGCTTCCCACGAAGCGCTTCTAATAAAGACGGCGGGATCGCTAAATAGTTTAGCAAAGTCGGCCGTTCTCCCACGTAGTTCGTTTCGAATGTGGGAACCAGCGGCAAGCGCTAGCGGTCTCATCCCGATGATCGACCTGACAGGAACCGACGGCCCGAGATCCGGCTAGCCGTATCGGATGCATCGCGCCTTATGAAGAGCGCTCGTGCTTGATCAGACCTGACCGGCTGACCACAAGTTCCGACTCATCGATATCGGTGGTTCCGGTCGTCGTCCGGCGAATGGTGCAAGACTCGCACACCACTCCCGGGTCGGCTTTCCTAATCGTGACACGACCTGGCCCAAAAGCATGGCACGACGCTGCTGACCGCCTCGCACAGAGGGTCGAGGTGTGAGGAAGCTGAGGTGGGAGACTCGGAGGTGCGAGACTTCGGGCAGAGGTGGACGGCCTGACTGGCGCTGTCGGTCGAGTTCCGGGCCGATCTGAAGGCATCTCCGGATTAGTCTTCGGTCGTGTGTTGGGCCTGACCAGCGTCGGCGGTTTTGGACGAGTTCGGGAGTCGATGGCCGACACTTCCTTCCAGGGAGTGACCGCTGGGGTGGCGCTGGCCGGCCGGCCGGTTCGAGCGAGGGCGCCGGTGATGACTCTGGAGTTCACACTCGTCCTCCTCACCAATATTCATCTGAGTTCCGTTAGCCTGAGGTCTTCCGTCGCACACGACTCTGAGGTCTACATCGCCGACGATGTCGGTCACGATATAACGGTGCAGTGCGACCAAATTATACCGCTGGCTCACCCGGTACGATGACCTCGAGCGAGGTGAGCGGCGTCGCGTTCGGCTGAAGTTCGATGAAGTATTGTCGATTTATGGACAGCCCGAACAAAACACCTCGAACAGGAGCAAATATATTGCGCCAGCTACAATGGACGGCCTGGAAACGTCCTGTTCTTTGCATCCTCTTTTCTGGTGTGCGGAGCCCCTGCAAACGCTTCACGAAAAGCGGCCGAAAACGTTTCCAAATGTCTGTTTCCTTTAAACAGTGTCACCTTGGCGAATGGCATCGAGACGCTTTCTCCTCTGCAGCTTGATCGGAACATTATTCATTTGCTAGAATACGAATTCAATACCGGAGTTAACACACACACACACACACACACACACACACACGCATATATATATTTTTATTTTATTAATAAAATTATTTTTTAGTGTACGTATATTTATAGCAGGGGGTCAGCGTAATCATTATTATGCGGTGGATTTTCATCAAATACGTGACAGACCCTGCACACGTATCGATTTCAACTCCTCGCGTACGAATTGCAGAGCTCGCAAGGACAAAATAGGACAAAATGGTACAGCCATATGGCTCCAGTAGTGCATATTTAAGGCACGAACGACAATGGAAGTCACGTCGTGTGTCTGCTCTTGCATGACGTTCTGACACAGACTTCGTCATTGTCGAGAAAAAAGCGGCCCTTCAAATGCAAAAGTCGTCGGAACTTGAAGAATGAAAATCTACGTTCAGACAAAAACGATAATTTATGTCCAGATAGTTTTCCAAGTTAGAAGAATTAACGATATTGCTCAACTAGGAGCCCCCCGGCAGGCGTATCGCGTCTGACCTCATAGCCAAACTATAGCAATGTAGTCGGACTAGTAGTAGTAGTTGTAGTCGTAGTAGTAGTTGTAGTTGTAGTAGTAGTAGTAGTACACCTTCGTCACATGCGGGAATCGACCTTCACTTTTGACCAGCGCACGATGATCTGGCGGTCCGAGTGAACTGTCGGATCCTAGCAGCTGAGTCGCGATAGGCAGTCGTGACGCCCACGTGACGCGGCCGCTACAGCTGACTGATGGGAATGCCGACGCAGGCGAACGAAGTGAAGTGAACGAAGAGACGACGGATTCACTGAACAGACGTTCTGGCGAAAGAAAAATGGCTGGAACTCACCTGAGTGACGTCTAAGTGCCGAAACCTGTGCCCGGCGTCGACTGGCTGCCGCGAGCGAGGGCATCAAGCACCTCACTCGAGGAAGACGCGCGGCCCTATTTGCGTCGAAGTTCGCGAATGTTTCACGAGCAGAGGTGGCTGGCCGCTACGAGTTTCCGGTTCGCCTGAATGCCGCCGGAAGCAGCTGGCACAGATAACGCGTTCTTACGTGACGCGCGCCGTCGCTTGCGTGTGGTCCCCTTGAACGTCGGCGTGTGCGTCGGTATCGTTCCACATTCGACGGGAGCGATCATGTCAGCCTTGACGACATCTTATTTAGTGGACGAAGTAACATGATCAGTAGTACCTGCAGAACGGACATGAAACGCCAGCCTTCACGAGGGCTCGTTGACGTGAAGTGTGCTTCGTTGTGAGTTTGTGCTTGTCTTACTTCACAAGTGGAGTTGAGGTATTGGCACGCCGTCGGATCGCGACGGAAGTGCCTTACACATTTCCGGTGGGTCTTCTCCGCGCGGTGGTACATTGAAACCTAATAAATACGAGGTTTTATTGCCTTCTAGGGAAGCAGGGCTATGGCGATGTTGTTCGTAACACAGAATAACGCGTACGTACGGATGACCTTGCTCGTGTAAACGTCTCATCTTCGTTGTGTGGACACGAATTCGGGAAGCGAATCAACTTCGTTTTCCTGTGTTAGTGTTGACATTTGTAGGTTTTTTTCGCCAACGATCTTCGTAGATCCGGAGCTCTTTGCTCAGTAATTTCCACGGCCAACTGGACTCAGGTCTGACGTGTCTCGTTCTATCCGGCAAGAAATTCGCTTGTAATTATTCGAATCTTGCCTAAATCCACTAATTAACCGATGCGAAAGTTCCAATGTATTGACCTGAACAAAATGGATGAATGCGACCTGAACACGCCTCGATGCGGCCGGCAGGCTTTCGTCGGACACGAAAATTGTGTACGTACACGGCCAAGGTCACGTGCGACAACGACGAACTGCATCGAACGTCTAGGCTGTGACAGCGGCAGGTGACGAAATGACGAACGAAGTGCTGAAGGCAACGAAGACTGCTTGTAGGAAAACATTCGTCTCGATCGGACACAACCGAGAACGCATACAACCCCCAAAACACACGTCAAGGTTGGACAGAGGCAACGTTGAACAAAGGCAACGTTGGAAGCACTTCGCAACGGTCATAGAATTTTCCCCTGGTTCATCAGACAAGTGTAAAAGATGCCTTTCTGGAAGCCATACTCGTGAACCATCTCGTTTCTGAGGGGGTCTATTTCCGCTCATTCACCCGTTCATATCCGCTTGAGAGCCCCCTTGAAGCGTCCAAACTGGCATCCTTTACAGATGTCTCTAATTTAGTAGGGACTTCCGTTCGTTCCAGCCGGAATGCCTAAGCCTCCTCCGGAATGTTTCGATCGTCGCGACGTGCGGCGAAATCGACCCTCGAAAAATGGACAGGAAAAGGGTTAACGATCGATGCTGGCTGGTTCCTTTTCCACTCGTTCAGCACCGGACGAGACCCCCGGCGCGCGTCGCGTGTACTATAACTTCCTGGCACATTGTAGGAGCATCTTCGTTGACGCCAGTTTCGTCTTAACACAAGTTACTCATGACGAGGTCATCCACCTCGACGGGGGGGAGTCCGGACACCGACAGGCCATCCGGCTAGATCAGGCCCGACTGGATGGCCTGACATGGGCCGTCAGGCGTGGTCAGTGGCCTTAAGGGGAAGTGAGTCGGGCGCAGACCGTCTGGCGACTCCGGAACTCAGGTTACGGACGCGATACGTGATCAGACGACGGCGCATGGCGCTTTTCTCATGACAAACATTACCACTGACGCGACGGCATTGCCTGACGACGCGTGCGCTTAAGGTCTAGCGGTAGAGGTCACTGTTCCACGCATCACCTTTCAGACCCCCGAGCGCCGACTGGGGTCAGCATTGTTAGACGAGGCTTTTGTCTCGGACAGAGGCGATTTTCAGTGGCGAGAATATTCCCTAGCACAGACGAGGTTCGGGTCTCTGCATTTGTCAGAGAGAGAGAGAGGAAACACTTTATTTCGCGGTCGCGGTGGATGCGCGGTTCGCGGAGTGCGTCCGCGTTGCTGCGAATAGGCGCGCGCTTCTTGCCGCGGGTGTTCGTGAGCAAAATATTGTTCGGACTGCACAGGAGCGATTTATGGGGTCCTTTTACGAAGCGAATGCAGAAAACGATGCCATTGGACGTTGATCGTCGAACGGGAAACGTTGCCTGACGATCTGAAGGTTTCTATCTTCTTTTTAACCCTCAAACACGACTTCATGGGAGTCGGACTTTTCAGCGAGCTCCTGTCGATGATGAAGGCCGATTTCTAGAGGGAGTATCGAGCACAGACGCAATCGTATGCATCCGCCCTACAAAATCGCATTTGTCGCTCGCGTAACCCTCGAATCTGTGTCAAAAGACGCGCGCGCGCTCTGTTCCGAATGTGGCAGCGTCTGTTCAGGACAATCCGCCGTCCATCGGGATGATCTTTTCCCGATTTCCTCCCCCAGCCGCCGCCTTCCCATCGGAACGAATCGTCCATGCGCGTTCGACGCCTTCTCCTAGCGAGCGGGGGTACCAGTCGGCCACCCGACGGACGTCACCTGGCCGACCTAAAATACTCAGACGAGGTCAGGTACGAACCCGTTCGGACGAACGACGTCGGCCGGCCGATACGAGACATAAAAGTATCTGTTCCAGCTCGAAAAAAACGCCTTCCTCGTCTCGGGCGGATCTCCGATGCCTGCCGCCGTTTCGACGGACTTTTCCGGGCAGAGCGGCGGCGGCGGCGGCGGGGGGATGGCGTTTTCGCCGCCGCATCGACAGTCTC
>MNPL01030281.1:13858-26922 GCA_002081605.1 Tropilaelaps mercedesae | reverse complement strand
GTGCGTCTCGATGAGGAGGCGTATTTCGAACGTGTTGGCGCTAGGCAGCTCGAACATTTGGCAGATTGTCGTTGTTCTACGTCAGTCTATTTGTTATTCTATGAGTCTGTGAGGTCGGGAGCACCCCCGAAGACTGTTTGGGTGTGTATCTGTGTAGATCGAACATTACACGGCAGGTGCTGCTTGGTAAAAGTGTTACCGCGTCCGCTATCGGTGGTCAAGGTCACTTGTTTGTTGACTGTTGAAACGAACCCCGTCAGGTGAAGACCGATGATGGGCTTTTAGATCCCCGACGCGTGATTTCACCTCGGGGTGAACACAAAATAGCAGACACTCGCATGAGGATTGGTTTCAATGTAGCTGCAGTAGTGCACTTGTGAGCTCGTCCGCCTCTCAAGCCCCCCTGGAGTCGATTCACCTTGATTCAACATGGAAATAAATCTGCATATATTGGCAAAAATGTGGCCATGTGGCTGATATTGTGATCACCTGGTAACGTCTCGTTGACTCTTTCTCGTCCTCATCTATTACGGGAAACAAATCAAAACTTCTCATCAGCTGTTACTGTTGTCTCGCAGGTACACCCTCTGCCCCCTCAGAACAGCCTCTGCCGTACCACCGAACGCCAGTCAATAGAGTAACGCCGTGAAACTATTTCCGTAGTGTATCGGAGGCGACGACCAGCATGGTTCGATATATTTGTCAATATTAGAACATTCGCACACTTAGAGTCGCCGACCCGATACGAATGCATCTTCCGGAACGAGTCTGTGTCAATGGACGATGCTTGCCTTGACCTTGGTCCGAGAACGTTGGCAATTGAGCACAGAGAGTCTTCACCCCCTCGGCCTCGAGCAACGATGACGGCACTCAAGTATGCGATTCTCCAATAAACCTCTCGGAGAGTGTTTCGCTTCGGTTGCACTTACTTATCTGCATCGATGAGGAAGACGGAACATTATCGACACTTCATTGTTGCCATCTCGAAGCGAAGCCATAACACACGAGCCGCCTGCCAGTGAGGCTCCAGCCCCTTTTAAACGGCTAAACGTTGATTTCGTCCGATGGGCGTCTTGACATATATACACACATATATGTAAATAAAAGAAGTGTTTGTTAGCAAGAGCAGCTTGCTTGCTTTTATATATATATATAAGGTTTTAGCGGGGGGGCTTGCTTGCTAATATAACTAGCTCGTGACCTGAAAGGGGGCAATATAATCATTTCTATGCCACGGTTTTCTACCACTCTAGGCCCTGTCTGTGTCCTGTTTCGTATGGATATAACGACGGATCTCGTATATCCAAGAATAGTCAAGTTCTGACGGACAATTCCCGTTACATAGAGGGCGAGTGAGATGTTTCGAGGCATGAGATGCCTAAGATGCCCGTCTGAGTCTTATATTTTCCGTCCCGACCGAGTTATAACGGTTGCATGGCCCGTGGTGGTAAGTCAGCGTCTGCGATACCTCCTTTTATGGCGAAGCGTGAACACGTCAGCACCATCTTAAGGCCCTTTTCAGGCCTTGACATTGTTCCTGCGTGTAGGAGAGAATGTAGGACTCCTTTTCGCGGGACTCTCAGCTCGTTTTCCCAAGAAGCGCTGAAATCTTGTCGATTCTCCAGTCGCTGACTTGCGTCGATACGCGCAGCTCCAGTGAGATATGCTGTGTACATGACGAAGGATTTAATCCCCATGTTTGGCTGTCTGATATTACCGAAAGTGAAATGATTAGCTTAAAAGGAGATCGACGATCAGAAAACGCCCACGATCTAGACACAGTCCCTGTTGGCCGGGGGCATCTGGCATGTCTCAAGAACCTCGGCGTTTCCACGCGTCAGATACTCTACTCTCCACTCAGGGTCGCGAATAACTACGAAACTCACTCACACAGCCACCTTCAGCGCGCGTGGTTTCTGCGTGTGCGCTAGGCATTAACGTGAACCACGTTATTAACCATTAGTCAACCATTAACGTAACCAGTAGCCATGAGCTCTTCGGAGTTGTCTAGATTTACCTTCCCGATAACCCTGCCTGCCTGCCTGCCCTTTGGCTGCGCAGTTGTAGAAGAATCGGAGAGACCTCGCTCCTAACGAACATGGCCTGAAGGACCGAAGCAGAAGTGGACAGGTTAGAATCCGCGGGTGTCGATTGGTCGACAACACATGTCACCTGGGTTGACAAAATATTCTGCTCACCTAGACTTCTAGTAGAGGCGTAACTGTAAGGGAGTACAAGCTCAGTCCTGAAAGCGTTCACGAAAGTCTTAGGGTGTACGTGCACGTAAGGCACGTAGGGTAAGGGGCACATTGTTGGGCATCTGACGTGCGCCGATTGGGGTGGCGTTTACAAGATCATGTCGTGAAAACAGTTCGAAAACCCACCACAATTTCCTTAACGAAGGCATAGGCCTCATGTTCCCCTTCTCTGTATATTGTGAGACCCAGACTCTGGAATTCGCGACCTCCCTTGATACATTAGCGGCGGGAACTGAGGATTAGACGACCTGAGCGGGAACCGGTTCGCCTCCATGTCGAATACATTTATTGGAAAGGAATACGCAGTCTAATCAATTCGCGCAGATCTAACTCGTACGGGTGGTAAGTGTCGACTTTATTCGATCGAGAGACTTTTCCATTCCACCATGCGCCCAGCCCTCGCCGGTTACAAGGCCCTTCCCAAGACCTTTCCCTGGGTCACTGCAAGCGTGACACGTACAATTCTATAGGCCAACCCTCGCCCAGACACAGATCGACGGTAATTCGATTCATGTTTTCGTCGAAATCAAAAGAACGTACTAACAAAAAACGCAATATGAGCCTAAATAAAGGTGGAGACGATCGTTGACTTGTGTATACGATGGAGCGAAGGTTGGAACTGGTGTTTGCCGATTTGTGCTGCGACGACGGAAGATTTATGCGGAAGGCGAAATAATCGCTTTTCTGTGTCGTGATATCGAGTGATCGCAGAAGACAGGCACACGTTCTAGTTTGACCTACACGCACACAGTCCCACCGAAATTCTCACGCGGTCACCGTGGTGCGAATGGGGCGGCTATTACGGGTAACACAAGTACCTGGTCAATGAACGGTATGAAAACAATATTTAACTTTTCATATTTTTTTTTAGTTTAGATTTCGAACGGAGTATACAAAGTGACTTTAGATACATTTTCCTGAACGACCTGAAAAAACCTGAAATACACATCCGGTTCAAATGCAACCTATATTGTGTCGAGAACTGGATCCCCCAGTGCAAAAGCAGGTTGCCCGAAAGGACACAAAGGAAGAACGAAATAGGCTTTCTCGGCCGCATAAGCCGATCAAGAAGAGGAAAGCACAAAACACAAAGAAATAAGTGACGATGATTTGCCATCTAACAGCGGTCATCGTTGCCTGGCGATGTGACCTAGTAAGCCCTTGACGTTGGCCGGCGCAACTGCGCATTATATGACTAGACATAAAACGGCGCGAGACATAGGATGGGCCTTATTACGGCGTGGGTCACCTGACGATATGGGAACCAATCTTCGAGACGACCCAGCGCACGGCCCGACCAGCCATGTTGTTCCGTGTGGACGTGCATTCATGGGTACAGAGTAAAAAAATGCCAAAAAGCTAAAGGCCACGCACCGCTGACATTTTAGCGCTTGCGCAACAGCTGTTCCCCGCCTGTGGAGATGGCAACTCAAGCTGCATCATGTAACGCTTCCAGTGGTCACCTGGTAGTTGTACGCGCTGTTCTTCTACGTCGTCGCTCTAGAAGCGAGCGGAAGAACTAAAAGAACGCGGACGTTTTCAAGTTGCTGCTCGGTCGCACAATTTTATCACCTTTTCTGGTCAAAATTCGCGCCTGGCCCCTGGTGGATGCCGCAGCCGTAGCAGCAGCAGCAGTAACGCAGAACAGCTGTAACGTGAATTCTGCAGTCGCTCTAAAGTGAAGCCTGTCAACAGTTGATTATCCACTTCAGCGTGTTCACTTGTCCGTCAGATGCCAGTATCCGACACTGAACATGTCCAATATCTTGGGACACCCCTCGCGATATCGCACGGCCGAATTGTCTCGTTAGCGACTTGTTCACAACGCCGTATACGGCCAGTGACGATGACAAACCCGTCCTTGGCCTCTCTTCGGGTCAGGTGCTGTCGGGGCGCAAGACGCGTCACGCTAGTCGCTTACCAGTAACGGTCGCTTCGACCGCCTCCTGGTACAATGTCTGTAAAAGGGGCTTTGAACGCTGGTTCGAAGGCACTTTTTAGTACCCGAACCTATTTATATCTCTCTCTCGCTATATCTCTCCCTTTCTCTCGCTCTGTCTGGCGTCCCACCTAAACTCAGCGGCTGAGTTCTTCGTGTCTGTGCGCCGAATACTGGTTCACTCGATCAGGGTCGTCGTCGAATGTTGCTGCTGCTGTCCGCTTAGTTCGTGAAGGCCGTTGGCTCGTTCGCGATCGTCCATAGGCGCTTCGACGGAGTGACGCCGAAATTTTGCTGTCAGACCCCGCGACTTCACGTAACTACGGAACTACGGCAAAAGCAGCTGCGTAGAGTTTTCCGCTCAGAGTCGTCCTTCGTTGGACGTCCTCGGATGCGTAACACACGCCTGAATCGATGACGATGAGACTATTTGGAGTCACTCGCGTTAACAAACCTGCGCCCATTCATGTATGTACCTCTGAAGTCGGTCTTCTGAAGGTTCACCTGCCGCAATGGCCCTGACACGGACTTCGCTCGTCAGGCCTGACGCCGATCGATACTTGCACAGCAGTCGAACCACCACCCTCCAAATGGCTGACGGAGCTGCGACGTCCAGTAGCGACGCGATGCTGTTGTGCGACGCCACAGGCGTCGCGCATGTCGACCTGAGCCTACCGAAATGAAACTCGGTCGAGGCCGCAACTCTCATCGAGGTGTCGCATAAACGAAGGCGAAGTCCTATCAGAGTGTCCGATCAACAAGCGCTTGGCCGACGGTCGACCTCAATTCGCGATTCGAGTACTTTCATCCCCTCTCGGTTGACGAAACCGTCACTTCGAAGACCTGATTTCGACACCGAATCGTCCGCTTTGTTGTCGCTGACTTTGGGCCTTGGCATTTGCCCCTGGAGCTTTCGTCGTTGTCGTTCCGACGTAACTCTACGCGCACTTTCTCACCCAGTCAGACGTCAGACGCCGCACGTCAGACGCCGCACGTCAGACGCCGCACGCCAGACGCCGCACGCCAGACGCCAGACGTAACCGACGGCAACAGTGGCAGTGATGCCATTGCGCCGGACTACTCAGCCTCGCGTGCCTGACCGGAGGGGCGCGCGCGCGCCAATTTTTACCGAACACGCGCTACCACTGTAACGGACCGTGCACGTATCTGAAGACGGACGATGAATCTGCACGTCGATACTGTTCGTAGGATGAATGCGATTCGATTCGACGCGAGTAGAAAATCGACGATCTCCTCTAGCGAACTCCGTGGGAACAATCGAGCGTTCACGAACGCTCACTATCCAGTCGCACGACTGTCGCAGAGCTGCGGACTGCCGAGTGAACGATTCATGCTAAAAATAGAGAAATTACGTTCGTCTTAGACGCGCAGCAGCGCGATAAGTCATGCGTAAGCGATGCCATTACAAGAAATCGATGTTACTTGTTGCGTATTTGGCCTTCAAGGACATGAAAGCACTAGATCTTCCCAACATTCCCTAGGACGGGAGGGGGTTCGCAGTAATGGCCTCGCCGTCGGGCTCCAGCAAAGCCAGTTACCGTTTAGGCTCCATTGCCCTAAGTGGTTAGTTTGCCCCTCTAGGCTCGAGGCCGAGGATTCAAGCATTTTGCCTATCTCAGCCATGTTTTGCTATGGCCGTTCAGCCATAGCCCTTCGGGAAAGCCGCGCCCGAGGTCTGAAGTGAAAGACGCAAATTTTCTTTGTCACGGTCACTGGCCCCCGAGCGAAACTCGGACAGGTCACTTTATGCGTGCCATCGATAGTTCTTCTCGGCGTGACACTTAGCCAAACCCATATTTGTACGCTGTTGACATTACAAATCGCGTGCATGCGCGTGCAGGTCGGACGCAATTACATGCAACGGTGTACACATTTCAAATTCGGATGCACGCGCATTATTTGTTTGTTCCTAAATGTTCTTAGGCGCCTGTATCCGGGGGAGGACGGACGAAAGGTGGCGATGTTCCTAAGTGAAGTCCTCATCTGTCCTTCGATAGAGTTCGCTGTCGAGTGTGTATTTACTCGGCGTCGAATTTATTTCGTTGGTTGTCGCGGGGGCAATTGGATCGATCTGTTGTCTTGACAGTCGTACTTCGACCTGTGAATTGTTCGTCGTTTTGTTCGTCGCTTTGTTCGCTCGTTCGGCTCAGGCGACTCAGACCCTTTTTGTCACTGCCGATTAGAGGGCGTCTCGTGTGCTACCTTCGTTCCATGTTGACTGCATTTCTACGATTTTGTCCAGTGGATGTCCAGTCGTCTTATTTTGTCGTTAGAAAAAGAAGAACACGTGCAGCGCGTCGAACATCAGCGTCTGCCGTTTCTTCTGCGTCTGTGCGTCAGACTCAAGAGGTGCTGCTAGTCGAGTCGGGACGCTGTAGGCAACCAACCCGCCTCGCCTTGCGTGGACTACGGAAATCGGCCGTGTAACTTCAGGGCAAACAACGGAACAGATCTGAGCGCGCCACCCGTTACCTCTCTGATCCATCCACCCGTCAAGTGCAGCTTTCTACGCGTCAACGCCATACGGCAACATTAAACACTGTGAATTTGCCAGCCCCGTCGGCGCGCAGACGCTTGGCGGGGCCAACAACACGAAGAAAAATGCGTCAATCCAAATCTCGTCAGCAGACCGGCTCGGCGCACCAGCGCGAACGGACGTCGAACGCCGCCTATCTGCCAGTAAACAGCTGAGACTGTTTCGCAGGCGACGGACGCCACGCGTGCGAGGTACTGGCAATGCTTCACGGGAGTGTCCAGCAAACATACGGCGGCCGGTCTGCTGCGTGGCGGCTAGAATAAAACCTGTCACTCGTTCGCGAACGAATTGCAGCGTAGCCGTCGAGACTTGACGCTTGCCAACGGAACGACTTCACGTGACTGGTGGACAGCGCGGCGTGACAGGTGGACAGGCCTGTCACAATCGGTGGCTCCGTATCGACAAGGGCACCGTGCGGGGTCCGGAGTGCTCCGTTCCCGTTGTCATAGCGCCTTCAGAACAGATTTTATTAGCTTTCCTTTTCACTGAGCAGGTGTGTGCTGTGATATCTTGCGGCCTCAAAATGCAGTGGCATTTTCACCTATAGCCCGTGTTTTCAGAGGAGGAAAAAAACGAAATCTGTTTTCGAACAAGTCTCGTATCGTGTGTTGACTTCTCAATAAGAAAAACATGCCTACGATTGCAGTGAATCCGCTCCTCGGAGGGACTGTCGGACCTTGGCCACGGTAAGTAGGCGAACGAAATGTTTTGTAGTAGGTTTTGTTTCTCTCCAGGACGTAGGTTGAGCGTGGTTCCGAACTATATCAACAGAAAAACTACATTTTAGGGTCAGCCTGAAAAAGTTCTATTTTTTTTTGAAAAGACGAGGCTTTACTGTACCTGAAACCCATGCATAGTGCGAATCGATTCGGTATTTGGTGCTGTTGATTTGTTGGTAAACATAAAAATTCAAATGTAGACCAGACAGCCATTTTATTCCGTGCAATAGTCAGACCTCTTCAGCTATTTAAGGCTCGCCTGAGCGTTTTCAACGCAATGAATGAGTGAATGGATGAATGAATCGATGAATGGAACTGCAAAGGTGTAGCCTTGCCCAATAACAGGTTGTAGCCGGTCTCAGTGTGGTGAAACTGAAAGAAGTAATCTGCATGTAAATTGTTGTTAAACAATGCACGCAATGTATTTTGAAACAACGGAGACCGGCGCGTTCTAAGAGCAGTGTTGTAATAACAGAATTGTAAAACCAAGCACCCATTCTGAAGCGTGTTAGAGTTGTGTAAATGCGGTGACAGCGGCTGATGCTTGACGAAGGGCGTGCCGTGATTACGACTGCTGTCATAATATAAAATCATGTTAGAAATTCGTTTAGTCGCAGAGTAGACCGCCTTTAAATTGGTCTCAATTGTCAGAATGCACTCAGCTACTGCCTTAGAATAAGACACCAATGACAACTTGATTAGGCGACAGCCACCAGAGTCTGCCTAAATGCATTTCGTGTGTAAAGTAGGTAGTATTTTATTGGTCTCTGTAAAATACAAGCGTCCGTGTCTGAGTAGTAGTTCGACTGCTGGAATTGTAGTGTAATAATCGCTGGATTACGGTCGGGTACGTGGTGCGTGCACTATTTACCGAATGAAGACGCCTTCAGCCAGCAGGACTTAGTATATTTCTCGGTTACCTCCCGATCTACTCAATTTCAGAGGCTTTCCGGGTCCTTATGAATGGCTGCTACTCACTAGAGAGTGACCAGTTTGTTTAGTATTTAAAGGGGGCGCGTTGAATGATAGTTATACTACAGAGAAAGTGATATGGTTTGTTCAGAAGTGGCACCAATCTTGGCCGACGAACATGTTCTACGAAACGTAGAAGTGTACCGTCTGCTGCGTTGTTTATGTCACGTATTTTAAACTCTCGCGCCTTCGATCGTCCAAGTCCTCATTGGGACGTAGCTACGCAGACACTTCTTTACGTGGATGCATTCGTCGGTGACATTTGCCGGTGCAGTCCGTACGCAAAGGAGCCCACATCGATTCATTTCGATAGCGTTGTCACGTTCGCCGTGCCCTTCACTGTGAAAACCCCGGGTACGACGTCATCTCACGTAAACGACGACAGCTGCGTAGACGGCGTTGGCCAACGCAAACGTCTACGCTACTTAGGGAGGTCAGTGTCGGCGAGACCCCCTAGGATATCTATTTGACATAGAAAAAGGAGTGTCAGCAGCACCTACGGTCCCATTGGCCGATATAGAGCAAAAACGTGTTCCCTTGCTGCTAGTGCAGAACAGGCAGATTTTCTCGTGCATCCTGAAATACAGGCCTCGCCTAGCCATTGCCGATTGACAAAATACGACATTGCCATTGTCAGTAGAGTAACGCATAACCACACAAAGTTAAACGGCCGTTAAGTTCGCCTACCATGGGAGGATCTATCAATAGAGGTACAGGAACAAGCTACATCGCACCTTCGCGTTATGCAACGTTATCCTATCGAAGACTCGAAGCAGACCGCGTTTTCAAAGGCACACGAAGTGTGAGTACGTAGGTACATCGCAGCAGCCATGTTAAATCCTGAAGGACGCTCATTATGATCTGTTGATTTTAGTGATTTTTCAGCTCCATAGTTGGAGCTCGTTGTGTCGAGGCAGTCGCACATGTTATTCGAGATACACCAGGAACTTTTTACATGTTTGTGACAGCCAGTTGCCCTGAAGCTTTAATGGACTCCTGTTTGTGAATAATGGAAATGCATTGCACGGATGCACTCATGACAGTGTTAGCGAACACGGACGGTCGCGATATGTTAATTCTAGTGCGTTTCATGTTAGTTCTTACATTTCCAACTAGCTCGTTTTTGCACCGGTATTCTATTAGTTTTGGGAAAACGACTATATATACGTGTAACGACTATATATATATATATATATATATATATATATGCCTTGTACGGCTTAACTGACAGCCACATAAATATTTCTTACTTCGACCCTGCCATAGTGAGTGCGCGCGCTGTATCTAAATACTTCAGTGTTATGTGCTGTAGTGACGCTAATTAGCCCTGCTCTGCCGGACCGGGAGAAACCAGTGACGAAGAAGGATTAGGCAAGGCACGCAACGAAGAGAGCCGCGTCCTCACTCTGGTTGGGATGTGGCTTTCTCAAAGGCTGAGCAGGCGTTGATTTGGAACAGGGAGAACAAAGAGACGGACGCCTATCCCGATAGGGTACTCATTACTCTGCAACATTGCTTAAAGCTGACATGCGAAGATTCGATCAGAGCAGAGCGACGATGTCGATACTGTTGTGTTATCTAGTTATCGTGTCATCGCTCATACAGACATTTATCTGTGGGCTGAGCTAACACATTCTCTGCTTATGGCCGATACGTCCGTCGGACCCGTGTGACACGAATAAGCACTGGTTAGGCACAAATATCCAATAGATAGTTCTCAGATGGGGCACCCTCCTGTCGCCAAAACATCACCAGCAACAGCAGCAGAGTTTGGTTCTATTGGACACACCAATCAAGCGTACCGTTTTTTGTTTACGTGCCTGCTTTTAGGTGGATAATGACAAGCGGACAAATCATTTCGACGATGGCCAATGCGATGGGCAGGCTACGGGCCGGCACTCGAGGGTCGTTCTTGTCCGATGGCACATTCCGTCTCAAGAACGGCTCCCTGTGCTCGTTCACAGCAGCTGGTGCAGTTCTGTCCCTCATGCGCGCATGTCTGATTAGGGTAGAATCCCGATAGCTGGATGAAGAACACATATGAACGTGACCGTGCGTTACCGGTATAATAAAGCTTTTCGGGGACGATATATGTAGACTATTCCGATGTATTTCGGAGGACCTAGTCGCTTACCACTAACACGTGAACATGTTTGCTCCCATCTAGATGTGCTACCGGACCGACACATGAGTGGCCTGAACATCCCGAACGGGATGGGGTGACCCGGATCGACGGAAGAACGTTCTTTTCGATCGACTCGCACAGCCGCAAGATCTACGTTTTCGACTATCGGTTATCTCGACGGTATGATAAACGATGCCGAGGGCAAGTTATGGATCGCCTGCTACGATGGAGGTAGGGACCCCGCGGACGCATGTAGAAGACCCGATTTGACGCGTTCTGGTAGATAACCGCGCTGTGTCCCGCAGAAAAGCTCATGCAAACAGTGCGCAGACCATGACAGTGTCTTAACGCGTACGACGCGTGGCAAATATGGCCACTTCCATCATGTAATAAACTGCGCGCGATTGCCGTTCCGGCCACCTGTACAAAAAAGGGAGTGGCGCACGTTTGTAAATCAGGCCGCCCGTCGACTTGATAAATGTATCCAATTTGTAAACGTATACAAGTATTAGATGATCATCTCATGAGCTGTACATCCGGCTCGCATTCCGCGTCGCTCTTCAACGTCGGGTCCGCCGCACGCGATCCGTCATCCGGCGAGGAGGTAATCCATTTCTGACATTTGGTCTACGGGGAACTTTGTGTTGCTAATCGCGTTGCGCCATTTTGTCGACATGGCACCATTCATCTTCTCCGAACAAAGAGGGCGAACAACGTAGGCAAACAACAGCATAACATGCGTGATTTGCGTCGATGATTCACAACAGGTCGAATTATGCGTATTGATCCGAACACTGTGGAACTCCTGACGGACGTGCAGATTCCGGCGACAAAGACGACGTCGTGTTTGGGGGGGACCGCGGATGAACGAGCTCTTCGTCACTTCGGGATTCGGCCGATTCAGCGGTTTCAAAGCAGCAGCCGCACTCCGGAGCCCTCTCCAAAGTTGTACGGCCTCGATGTGCAGGACGTGTCGTTGCGCACCTTAAACTTGTTCGAATGTCACGGTGAAGACACGTTCACGCTCTATCCGTCGCGTGTGCGGCGTACCCCACTGCGATACGAACCCCTTCGAGTTAGAGACAGCTTTCTTCAAACAGTTCTTATGCAGAGGGCCTGTGGCAATTTGGCCTGGTTATGAACTTAATTGCAGACGGGTGGAGGTACTGCTTTTCTGTGCGTTGTTGTGCGGCGTTATTTGGCTCTTCTGATCGTAACAAGACAACGAAGCAAACGATGAAGCATTTGTCATACCTGAAACTGGGTTAATGCAGACGACTGGACCTGCCAATTGTAGCTTATTGATTCTATAAAATAGTCTGTAAATATCGCTCAAATAAAGGAAGTAACTAATTTCCTTGAGTTAAACTAAGAGGAGTCCGGCATAAATTCTCTCCTAGCCTTAGGTTCGGTCAGAACAAATTTCTGGATCACAAAAGCTCCTCCTAAGTCCAGTTGCTATCGTTTGATTTGTCGTCGAGATGTTTACAACTATGGCCAGAGTCCGCCCAACTCAGAGTGGATGCGCTAGAACTTACGTCAAGGCACTGTGCTCCTCTGAACAGTTATTTGTTGTTGTTGTTGTGCATTGTTTACATGAGCTGCTCAAAGTAACAACAGGAATAGCAGTTTTCGCCGAAGATCGCTTATCATAATACCGCGGAGACGGTTTCCGTGGACACCAATGGGCTAATTTAATTCTTGAAAAACTCGCCTGTGGTCGACGCAATCGTGACCAATCAAGATGAATTACGGCTCAGTGGTCGAACAGATGCCCCCCCCCGTATGTGCTTCGTTCCAAGAAAGACAAAGGATCTTCGCTGATTTAAAGCACCTCGCGTGCAGTGAGTGTGCTAACAACACGTTTGACCTGTCGGGGTACGTCGGTGGTAAAGTTTGCCCTTGTCGATCATGAAGCAAACTGCGTTGGAAAATTCCGCTCATGAAAATACGCGTTCGACAGTTGAAATTCGGCCTACGTAACTCTCAACGCTATTTGTGTTTTCTACTATGGAAGCGCTATGGCACGTTACACGCTGCGTGACGAACCCGGAGCGAGGGTCGGCAGGGGCTGTCTAAGAATGTACAGGCATGCAACGGTTACTTTTCATAGGATAGAGTTGCACGTGAGTGCGCGTATGCCGTTTTCTAGTCGAAAACGCATGTCCATAGGCTTTCCAAGCTAATCGGGGACATCGAGAGAGTCAAAGAATGCCGTCTAAGCTTGCAGAGCTCATTCGTGTCTTGTCACGTTGGCGGCGGGAGCAAAACGGAGGCTCGCACATTGGAAACAGAAGATGTTCCCGAGTTCGAAGTTAGCCTAACGTTTGGCCGAGCATTAGAGCGGACTTGAGTGACTAAGCGTCAGTGCCTGTAGCCAAGCTTGAAAAAAGAGCTGACACACACACGCGCCAGAAGGTGGAAACTTAAATGCCCGAAAACAAGCAGAGCTTCGTGGGTCAACGGCTCCAAAGAAATTTTCGTAACAGCCCTT